>JADKLZ010000166.1:30359323-30378757 GCA_021533235.1 Biomphalaria straminea
CCCCCCACTGGTCCACAAATGAGATTGGACCAATCATGCTATAAACATGAAAGTAGCGCTATATAAAAGCTATAATAAACTACAACTTGGGTGCTTTGTGACACAGCAGATGGATGTCAATATAAGAAATAGCGTCAGTAAATTATTTATGTGCAGTAAAAGACTGACATCGCTTGCATTTTCTTCATTTCGGAGATTAAGAATGAGTCCTATATTCCTGTTACCTATCCCTTTGGAGGACCGTTGGGGCACCAAGCAAGACTTGAAGACCGTCTTTATCCATTCCTCTCTGTCCTTTCCCCTGTTTAGAAACTTCTTTCAATGGTAGACCCGTCCAATCATTTTATGTTGTCTTCCCATCGCTTTTTCTGTCTGCCTCTTCTTCTTTTTCCTGGTACTGTTCCCTGGAGGAAGGTCTTTGCGAGTCCCGAAGATCTTGTTATATGGCCATACATTTTAAGCTTGCGTTTCTTTACAGTAGTTAGCAGGTCATCATGGGGTCCGATCGCTGCAGTAACCCTGTCTCTAATCTCCTGGTTTGTGATGAGGTCTTTAAATGTGATGCATAGGATCCTTCTGTAGCATCTCAATTCCATTGCTAGGATCCTCCTCTCTAGCTCTGCAGTCAGCGTCCAAGACTCACAAGCATATAGAAATGTGGCCATGACCAGGGAGCGCATCAGTCTGATTTTGGTGCCGAGGACTAAGCCTTTGTCTTGCCATATTTACTTAAGTTTAGAAAGGGCTGCTGTGGACTGTGCTATTCGGACCAGTAGTTCAGGTTTTGTACACTAATGATTTTAAATCCTTTTTTTATCTTTCACTAAATTTGATAATGATGCGGCTCTTCTTGCCTGATCTCAGAGAGTACTTCAGAGTACACATTGTAAATATAATTTTTAATACTAAATGTCAAAAAAAAAAATGATAATCGACTTTTGTAGGGAAAAGAAAAAAAATGATATTGCTTCTGTAGCGACAGAGACCATTGAAATAAAAGAAAACTTTAAAATACCTTGGCACTATCTTAGACAATCAATTAAATTTTACTGCAAATACTGTTTATATCCGCAAACAAGGGCAGCAAACATTAGGATTACTTAAAAAGGTGTCCTCATTTAATGTTACCAAAAAAGCCTTGGCGATGTTTTATCATTCTCACATCAGTAATATTTTAAGTTTTAATATCACTGCCTTCTATGGCAATCTGAACATTAAAAATAAACTTCATCAAATCCTAAATGACGCTGGTAAGGTCAATGGTAAAAAAAAACAAACCCCATTAGGGCAGCTGTTGGAGAAAAAACATTTATAAGAAAGTCAAAAAAGATTTTTAGAAATAATAAATCACCCTTTGGGTCAGGATTTTGGTTTGTGATTTTACCATCACATAAGAGACACAAGACACTAATAGCAAAGACAGATACAAAAACTCTTTTCTTCCACAAATCATTAAACACAATTCAACTATCTGATATAAACATTTCACAAGTAAATTATGAGTGAGTCTGGCGTGAATGTATATTTTTGTCTTCTATAGTTAATATGTTTTGTTTGATGTAATGCACAAATTTTAAGAGAAATTTCCTTTTGGATAGATCATTATTATTATTATAACAAGACAAGCCATTATCTGTATCTCACATTGCAAAAGGGGAGGCGCGGTGGCTGAGAGGTAAATTGCATGCTTTCAGAACCGGGGGTCCTGAGTTTGAATCCTGGTGAAGACTGGGATTTTTATTTCGGGATCCTTGGGCGCCTCTGAGTCCTGGCATTAGTTGGGGAAAGTAAAGGCGGTTGGTCGTTGTGCTGGCCACATGACACCCCCGTTAACCGTAAGCCACAGAATCTGATGACCTTTACTTCAACTGCCCTATAGACCACAAGGTCTGAAACTTTACTCTTTTTTTACTTACACAAAAAAAAAAAAGAAAAAAAAAAAGCTTAATTAAATAGTGAGAAACATTTATTACATTGCAGTGTATAAAATCAATTAATTCTTTAACTTCACAGACTGCAAAAGCATAACTTGTAGCTTTGAGAAAAAACAAAAACATGACTACATTAGTACAATATATTTTTTTCAAGTAACAAAAAATTTCCCCAAAAAAACATTCTTAAGTAACATTTGATACTAAATTTCTAAATAAATAATACAACACAACATATAATGGTAGATTTTATATTTTCAGCCATAAAACATTCAACCAAATGTAGAATAAAATCACTATGTTCTTACTAAACAAAAAACAATTTGTGTTGTCTTTTTTAACCTTTCAATATGATGGACAAACTCAGAAAATTTAATATACATGTGCCATTATGTTTCATGCAAAAAAAAAAAAAAAAGTGATAATTTAGATACAATTTCACAAATCAACAGCAACAAATTAATGTTCAGTCCTATGGTGGCTTCAATCAATTAAATCTCTTTTCTTATTGCTGCCAACAAAATTTGTCTCAGCAGATATTTGTTTTCTAAAGTTCACAAACCAACAGCAACAAATTAATGTTCTTCCAATATCAGCCAAGCCCCAACATTATGATTAACAGTTTATATTGCATTGTCAAATGATGCCGCAGCTATATGACAAATATTTTTTTTTCTATATATTTAGAAAATGAATGAGTCTAGATCAGAAACTTATGTTTGTTACCAGAATTCAATGGGTTTCGCCATCATAAATAATATATCACTAAGTACAAAGAATAAAACAATATACACATGTTATCATACAAGCAATCAAGTTTCAACGATCCAATGAAAAATTAGTCCCGTGTCAAATAATTCCGTCACAACTGGGACTCAATGCTGTTCTAGGAGTTAAAAGAAAATTATGACTATGGAAAAAAATATAACAAGGTGATTAAGACTTCTGAATGAAAATATAACAAAGAAAAGAAAACATTAGCTCTACAGTTAGTAACAATATAAAAGAGGTTCTCAAAGTGTTTGTTGTTTGGAAACAATCAAGAAGTGCTCAGAGTGTTTGTAGTTCAAATTATTGTTTCACTTTAAAAAAAAAAAACATGGATAAAATTTAATAAATTTGATATGTTAACTTAACTATGGACTGTAATTAACTTCAAGAGTACAATTGTAAAATCATATGATCTAAAAGTTATTTCACTTCACTTATAATGTCATTTTCCTAAAGCATCTCTTTTTTTGTTTTTTAACAAATAAATTAAATACTTTATATTACGGAAATCCTGTTAAATGATGTTGATGTAAAATTTTTAATCAACGTTTGATAATTTCATGTCGAAAGCCGAGATCATAGTTCAGAGAACTCCAAGTCCTGTCTGAGATTGTTTTTATTAAATCTAGTTCCAACAATGTGGCCTGTTTAAAACTATGTGCAACGGAAGAGCAGCATTGCGTCTCTTACACGCACCACAATTTACGCCACGTAAGTCTCCATGTGGGGCCACCAATGCTTCACCAATAGCTTCACTGATTGACCATCTCAGTCACAGCAATAGCATCAGAATGTTTTAATCCCTGCTGATTGAAGAAACAAATCCACACTTGCAACGAATGTCAAAAGGTCAATCCCTCAATTCAAAAAGTTTTCTTCCTTTCTTCACAGCTAAAACACACAGTATCAAAAAATTCTTTCAAAGTGTTGGTCAGGATTATGTCCGGCTGGCCTGACCACGCCTGGAGCCTGCGGAGGTTGGTTGATTGGGGCACGCCTTCTGGGTGGCGCCAGATACTCAAACATGGACTTGTTGTAGCGTGAAAGCATGTGGTTCAGGTCTTGTGGCAATGGATCTACCCAGAAGAAATCGTGGTTCAGGGCATCATCGGAATTGACTCTCTTTGATGGGTCAAGGGAGAGAAGCTTGTCAAGCAAGTCAAGAGCATACTGATCTTTGACGTATCCATGGAGACGCTCCTTCACCTTCCTCTTCTGACCTTTGGGGAGTTCTATTTTTGAAAAAAGTTCAAGTTTCTCGACACCAGGCCAGGTTTCAGGCACAATAGAACCACAAAGTTGACTAATCAAAGTTAGCTGAAACAGAACAAAAAAAAAGAAATAATATTACAGGTACTGAAAAAAAAAAAAACTACTAAAAAATAAATTAAGACAAATTTAAATAAAAAAAACAGCATCGCTTTATTAAATTATTTTGGTCTTAAGTAACAGAACCTGATAACCGAGTCTGAATGTCAAATGCTTTAAACTCCTTTTAAAAGAATTTTATGCTGATGAAAATGAATGATTTGGGGATTTTAATAAAAAGTCTCTTAAATGTCCTTTTAATGAACCATTACTTACAATGAGGAGTCTTACATAGTAGATTTTACACAAAACTGTCTGCACAATTTAAGTTCGGAAGAAAATCTCCTCATTGAAGCTTATTAAACAATTATGCTCTAATGCTTAACATTGAATTTAATGCATGAGATTGGTGATATGACAAAGGAACATCAAAACAGAGCTTCTGTGGTGGTCAGTATTTGTCATTACCTTAGTCTGACACTTCATAGCTTCATCTGCGCCAAATGTTGCAACATCTCTAGGTTACATGGTCAACTAAAATTTTGTAACAAAGTGTACCAAAGCCAACCTTGGTATTGTCACATTTCTTCAAGTTTAATTTATAATTATAAAAAAAAAATGTGATTCATTTTAATTAAAGCCGTCAGACTCAAGTGGACTTTTGGTAATCACCTGATTCAGATGTCCAAATGGTTCGAGACTTCGTCCCTTTAATGAACCATGTGACCAGAGAAAGGCTTTTATCTCATGGCCAGGATGAGAGATTGGCTCTTCACCGACCCCTCTGTCTGGAGACCCCCTGCTTTGGTAACCAACTGTATTCAAACTCAAAGACCATTTGTTGGAAGTATAGAAATATATTTATTAGCCAGCATAGCCTAGGTTCACGGCTGCTTCTTCCTTCAACAGAATTCTTCAGACCAGTAAAAGTTTGAAGATCAAAAAACTTATCTTGCTATTAAACTGGATTAACAAGGTATGTGTAGCCGAGAGGTATAAACTTCTTGGCTGCCTAGCAAATGGGCTGGAGCTGGAATACCAACTCAAGCTGACTTTGCTGAGTGCCCTAAAAGCAAAACAGTAACCTCCTACCAGATAAACTTGCACACACATCTACAAAAGAGATTGGATCAGAACACACTGAGGATAGTATAGCATGAAAGATCCACTAGACAACATCATTTCTTTTTTAAAATACGTTTGGGTTGGTAGGTGACACCAGAAAAAAAAAGCTACAAACAGAATTTTTATTTCTCCAGCAATGCCAGTTTTTAAAATGTTTAAAATATTTTTTTTTTGATGTTCTTTCAAACGCATTAATAACTAATAGGAACAACCCAAATTAAAGACAAGCACTCTGTGGTCATACCTGATGCTGCTCAGTATTGCCTTGCATGATGGGGCTTCTCGTCCACATTTCTGCCATAATACAGCCAGCACCCCACAGATCAATGGCAGGTCCATAATTTCTTTCCCCCAACAGGAGCTCTGGAGGGCGGTACCAAAGTGTTACCACTCGATTTGTGTAACGGTTTAACTTGTCACTAGAGGACGACAAAAAAAAGTAGCAAACAACATTTATTTTGAGAATTCTAACAAGTGTTCTAAAAGCAAAATCTAATAACAGTGTTAGGAAATAAACAGTACTTTAAAACAAAGTCAAACTATAGCATGACCAAGTCACCAAGAAACTTCAAAATGACTAAGATACATATGAACATTACATCATCTGTCCCATAGATTGCAAGGTCTGAAAGAGAACTTTAATCTTTTTCAATGTCTTAAATTTTACAAAATGTATACAAAAAAACATTTTAAGAACTACTGTTCATGTAATTTCAAAATGACTAGGATACATTTGAACTTTACATCATCTGCCTCATAGATGGCAAGGGCTGAAAGGGGAACTTTACTTATCTTTTTAAATGTCTTACATTTTTTATAAAATGTATACAGAATACACATTTTAAGAACTATATTTAATGTAAATGTTTTTTTTGGACAATGCTGTGAAGCACTTGAAAAAGAAATGAAGTTGGAGAATATATTTTTGCATAAAAAGGTAGACTATATTGCACTTAATCTAGAAAGTTCTAGAAAAGCTTACACTGACAATATTAGTGTGACATTCTGCTGTAGCTGTCTGTTAATAATTTACCTGAATGCTCTTGCGAGGCCAAAATCAGCTAGTTTCAATTTTCCAGCCTTAGTGATAAGAATGTTTGCTGCTTTCATGTCTCGATGTAATATTTTGTTGCTGTTTGGATAAAATAGAGTAGATCGTTTAGGTCTAAGCAAGAAATAATGACCAAATGAAAGAAAACCTTTTGAGCTGCTCAAAACATTATCAATTCATTGTCTTTGGAGCATCACTGGTATAAGTAGCACATTGAAAATAATTAAGTTGGCTTCTATCTAGTCTAATCATTTTTAACTGCTTTAATAAATAAACAAAGAATTTCATAAAATCGGAATCATTAAATATTATATTATAGGATTTATAGTTTATAAGCCACTATAGTGGGGGAAAAAAAATCTGACAACAGGTTGGAATAGCATGTTCTTTTTTAAAATTTATTTAATTTTTAAAACATAACCAAACCAATTTTTTTTATTTACTGTTATGCCAACTAAATTTAGCAATGGTGTAAGCCTGGTGTGGAAAGTAACATTTGTTGGACATTGGCTTAAGGAACATGAGAGCTTTATTTTAACTGCCCTTTGAGCATCTATTTAGTCAAACAGAGGTCCCATTACAGTTCCAGTCTTAAACAGTTATTTGGCCTCGTACCTGTGGATGTAGTAGAGACCATTCAGCAGCTGCTGCATGACTTTCTTGATCTCCGCCAAACTGAACTTGACCTGTGGGTTGCTGAGGAGACCTGCCAGGTCATGCTCACAGAACTCAAACACGAGGTACACGGTGGACTTGTAGCGATTGTATGGCGTGGCTACATTAAGATAATATAAGAAACACCACCATTGAAAAGTTATGCTCAATGTCTCTTGCAAGCAATTCTTGATGTTTTAGATTACACTAATGTGGCTTATGGGGTAGACCACCTGACTACTAGGCTATGGTACATTAAAGGTAAGGTTCAAGTCTTTCAATTGTTACCTTTAATTCTGCAGATTTCTAACAAGTTTACAATGTTGTCATTTTTTAAGACTTGGAGAATTTTGATTTCTCGAAGTGCTGTGATGGGAAACTGAAGAGGAAAAAAAAAAATTTAGGATAGAATGGTTATCTGAATGAATCAGCGTCATGCCAACAATTCATATGTGTTTAATTTAATCAGAGCAATAATGCATTATAATATAATATGGTGTAATTTATTTATATATATATATAAAGTATAAATATAAATTACAAAGTTTTATTGACTTACTCCTTCCTTTTCATTTTCCATTAAAACTTTTTTCATGGCAACTACAGTCTTTGTCTTTTTATCTCTAGCCTTGAACACCTCACTTAGGAAGAAACAATATAAAATTATCAATATAAGGTCATGTTTTGAGGAAAAACATATAAAATATAAAATATTTCCAGTGTCTGGATACCTTGTAAATAAATTGCCTATAAACAAAATTACTTTTATAAAACTAGATGTCACTGATACAGATGAATTTTCTGCTATTATGGAATATGAAGTACACAAGAGGCATTATATGATGAAAAGATCATCGCCAATTGACAAGAACGTTATCCTTCAACATACTCTAGAAAAGTCTCTAAGACTAAAAGTGTAAATATTTTGACAAATGTACAAAAAGTCTTATCTAACTTTATGATGTGTTAACTTTCGTGTACATATTATGTGCTTGAATGATTTAATTTTAAATAGATTCTCTGTCGATACTATCAAAGGCCTTTTCAAAGTCAACATATGGTGCATAAAGAGGAGATTGCCATTCAACACATTGCTCTACAATTATTCTGAGTGTTGCTAATGGTATCCCTTTTACGAATCCGACCTGTCCTTCCCTTAGGTGTTAATCACACACTCCCTTTATTCTATTTAGCAAGATTCTGCTGAAAATCTTGCTTGGTACTGACAACAAAGTCACCATTTCTCACATTGTGATAGATCTCCACTCTTTGGTAGTTTTATTAGCTATCCCTTTTTTCCACTACATGAAAGTTATTTCTGTTAATCTAATTTTGTTGAACAGTTTGTGCAGTTGGTCGAGAATTTCACTATAAATGAAATCAGCATTGTGAGCTAGACATTTACTACTACTAGATCTACTATTAAATTTCTGATCTCTATCATCTATGAAACTCAACTTCAACTTTGATCTTTTGACCTGGGGGTGTGTCTCCCTCAGCCAAGCCTGGCTTAGCCAGCGACAAACTCCCCTCTCGCTTGTTTAGTTGCACTCTACGTTAGGTCAAATGGCCATGGGGCCACAAAAAAAAAATGTAAAATGTAACTTTCTATTTTAAACTGTTAAACATACGGTCATAATTTATACAATTATACTCATAAGAAAGTTTTAATAACGAGTATTTGAAAGATATAATTTAACAAAAACTAGTGTTTTTTTTTTCGAAGATAGATTTTTTATTTCACTTCCCTATTTACTAGCAGTCTAGTGTAGACGTAGGGGACGTAGTCGTAGTGAGTAGTGACTAGTGGTGCACTGGTACTAGATCTACTAGATCTATCTTACTATCTAGCTAGTGGTACTACTACTACTACTATGACTACTACTACTTGTTCTAGGAATCTCAGTCACGTGATCTGCAATTCAAATTTGATTGGTTGAAATGGATTAGCTAAAAACGAGGCTTGCCGGCAAGGGGACGCTTTGAGCAGTCGAAGTTTGGGATCTGTCGAGATCATTCGCATAATTTTTGTAGATCTAACACTTAAGAAAAAGTATGTCGTTGTTCATGCACAAGTTTTATTAATATTATTTGTACATAGCTGTACTTATGTTGAGTTTAAATAAAAGTTCCAGTATTTCTTTATCAAGGCATTTACTCAGTTGAATCCTAGATCGTCAACGTCAATATTATTATTTAAATCTTTACAATCCCCGGCAGCACAATACTTCTCTCCTACAAGCTTATGACATCTAACAACACCACAAGAAGAGATCGTGACATCTAACACTAGAAAGAGAGATTGTGACACTACCAAACAGCATTCTAGAAAAAGGATCGAAGTCAATTATCAAACTTTGAATTAGCTGTGAATCAATGTTAGCTGCAGTTGAGGTGAAATAATCAAATTAAAAACCATATAATGGGGTAGATGTGTTCCAAATTTCAAGCTTCTATCTATTACGGTTATAAAGTTATGAATATAATGAATATGACGAGATAAAGATGAAAATTCATTTTTAGGATCACAAATTTTTGGATATTTTCTATCTAGTCCATTTAAAGATTTTTCAACACATAAAACCGCATAACTTTGCTCCTATATAACATAGAAAGATAAATTTGGTATCATTGTAATCCTCTCAGCAAGCTCTACATAGCTAGATAGTTTCTATTATTATATATTTATTTTGAATTTTTTATTAAAGTACCTACTACTAGTAGTCTAGTACTAGTACTACACTACTGCCACTACTGAGCTAGTCACTGGTAGTGCCAGTAGTGGTCTTACTGAGGTCACTCTTAGTCTTACCCTTATTCAGTCATAGTGACTTAGTTATATGAAGTTTTAGTTAGTTACTAAGCTTACTTAGGCCTTAGCCTTAGGCTTAGGCGACTTAGCTAGTTAAAAATAAAAGTTAGTCTTACAGTAATATTAGTAATAAGTTAATAACTAAATAAGACTCTAGTGTCTCTAGACTCTACTAGAGTCTCTAGTCTTAGTCTTTCTGAGGCTGAGCTACTCTTACTTAGACGTCTTAGTCTTACCCAAATGTTCCTTGACCTATTTTGGCTAGCTTTTCATATTTTCCTTCGTCCGGACAAAATGGATAAGAAGATTCTTCTGATTTAGGCATGATATCAATGTCAATTAGATCTAGATAGAATTTGTCTAGATCTAGATCTATACAATTTAACCCACTGACTTTATTGCAATGCTACTCACTCTTTTTCTATAGGAATAATATCGGAAGTGCAAGTTCTTTTTCTTAAGAGATTAAAAATGGTCAAAACAAATAAAAATTACGATTTTTTTCACTTATGCTTATTTTTAAAATAATGTAAAAAAAAAACAGATCTTAATCTAGATTTTGATTTATAGATAGATCTAGATAAACTTTTCAATGCACTAAAAAATTAATGCAAGATCTAGATTAATAACTTAGATCTAGATCTAGATCTTTAGATATCTTTGCGCTCATAGACTTGCGTGCTATTTAAAGTGGTAAGTTTGCTTTTGATTTCACCACTTCCTGTACGCTTGTTTAACAACAGCAACCCATCTAATCTAATGATCTATTGTTTTAAAATAAAGTAGTTATAAAAGTGTTTAAATCTAGAAAGAGTACGATTCTAGGTATCTGGCCACGTATACTAGTCTAATACCCTTCTTCCCTAATCACAAGCCATTAAAGCACTTTTTTTTTTTGCCTTATTCAGCCAGGAAAACCAATGACAATTGACATGAGTTAGCACATCGTGACGTAGCAGTTGACACTGCATGCACTGAGTTTAGTGAGCAGAGTGAGAGTGCCACTTTAAAGGATCTATACATTATATTTTAGTTAGATAGAGACGCATCATAGTTGACGCATTTTGAACGGGACTAGTGACACTTTGACTTAGTTGGATTAGATTTAGAGACGACTTAAAGACAGAAAATCAGTTGGCAATATGATTCTATGTAATATGTATGGTTAAAGTTAAGAGGCTTTTTATTGACAGAGACAAAGACTGTGGCCTTTTCATGGATTAAACATTTGTTAAACTCGGTGGATTAAAGATTTTCTGATAGGAAGAGAACAAACTGTAATAATAGATGGTTCTAAATCAACACCAATAACAGTAAACTCAGGTGTACCCCAAGGAACAGTCTTAGGTCCACTACTATTTCTAATTTACATAAACGATTTACCAAATTGCATTAGTTCAGGAACAAAAGTTAGATTATTTGCAGATGATTGCATAATATATAGGACAATAAAAACAACACAAGATACAGAAATTTTACAAAGAGAATTAGATGAATTACAGAAATGGGAATCAAATTGGAGCATGTCTTTCCACCCAGAAAAATGTCAGTTATTAAGAGTAACAAAAAAACTAAAACAAATTAATTCCACTTATCTTATTCATGTTAAACCAGTAACACAGACTAAAAACGCAAAATACCTAGGTGTTATAATAAATGAAAAACTGTCATGGAATCCCCATATTGATGAAACTATAAAAAAATCAAACAAAGCATTAGGGTTTATTAAAAGAAATTTCTATAAATCAAATAAGAACATAAAACTAAAATGCTATTTAACCTTGGTTAGGCCAATAATAGAATATGCATCCTCTGTTTGGGACCCCTCAACTCAAGAAAACATTAAGAAACTAGAACAGACACAAAATAGAGCAGTGAGATTCATAACAAATGAATATTCACATTTCACTAGAGTAACACCTTTAGTAAAATCACTAAATTTAGAAAGCCTTCAGGATAGAAGACTTAAGAGTAAAGTAGCAATTATATACAAAACACTGAACCATAATCTTCAAATACAAAACTTAATAAAATACTCAGAAAGACATAAAGATAAAGGCACATTCCTCGTCCCATATGCTAGGACAAATCTGTACAAATGCTCTTTCTTCCCTAGTGCCATTAGAGCATGGAATGGTTTGCCTGAGCTAGCCAGGAAAACCAGTGACTTGGCAGAATTTAAGTCACTGGTAAATATGCATGACTGAATGCATGACGCGTAGGACGTAATCATCTTCTTTTTTGAAGTAACGTCTGTATTATATAAGATAAGATAAGATAACTGTCCAGTGGATTCAGACTCGTCTCTTAACTGTTAAATTGATGTTGTCCGTCTGTGTTGTGAGTTAATTGCACTGGAATACACCCGAACAATGCTTTCTGGGGAAAATCTGTGTAAAAGAGGACTAACAAAAAAAGTATTTGGGTTATAGCAGTTAATTTAATTTTAAATTGAAACAGCTGAAGCTTGATTATTTGAATTAAAATATGCTTTTAAACTTCTTAAACAGACACACACTATTTCTTTTTTTTTTTATTTACAGATTATCATTACAATGGACTGCACCAACAATAATAGTTCTCACTTACCTGTATTGAGTTATAGTGAAAATGAAATTTTTAAAAGCCACAAGTTAGTACACAAAGAGCTGCACAGTATAAGCCAATCCTATCCAAATACTAAGATCCTTTCAAAAGATGAAAGACTTGAAGTTTTGCTCCAACCAGTCCATCAACAAAATATTTATCTAAGAATTCTATTGCAATCGGAGTATCCAGAAGTGCCACCAGAGATTTCAATCTCTTCGGATTGTCTCACTAAAACAGAGACAACCAACCTTCAAAAATTATTGACTGGCAAAGCTTTAATCTCTAAAGGCCAACCTATGTTAGTGACTCTAATGAGTGAAGCTTATCAGTATTTGCACAAAAGTGATCGGTCCATAGCACTACCGGTTTATTGTGGATCTAAAAAGCCCAATCAGAAGTCAAACAAACAACTAGAGAAAAAGGCCAGAGATATTTCAAACGTCAGATTAGGAAAAGAAAGAAAGAATCAAAAGGGAGAAAACCCTAACCCTATCTCAGATTTCGATGACAGCGAAACAAAACATGATGGGCTCAATCCTTCTTTACATATAGAATCAAGTCCTATGCCAAGTCCTACAGCTAAACGACCAACTCACTTCATTGCAATACGAATAAATGACCAAACTGTGGTTGAAAATTTAATAAAGGTTCAAAAGCAGCTTGTGAATAAAGAGCCTTTATTATCCAAAGGTCTTTTTGCCAAAGAAATTTTTCACATAACTTTATGTTCATTGGGCTTAGACACAGTGGAAGACATTGTTAAATGTGTTAAAGTCCTTAATACTATAAAATCAGACTTGAAGGAACATCTACCACAAAGTAATCTTCTAATTCATGGCATATCACAGTTCTATAACAGAGCCATCTTCGCTAAAGTTGCACATGGAGATGACTTTCTGAGATTTCACCTGATACTAAGAGACAGATTGAAATATTCCGATGTAGAGATTAGAGATGACCATGCAGAGTTCAATCCACACGTCACCCTCATTAAATTGAAACGACCAGAAAGAAAGCTGTTGGGGAGCAGAAACATTGAACCCTCAATATATTCTCATGTCAAGGAAACAGCGTTTGGTGCGCAAACATTTTACAGCCTCTATTTATGTTCCATGGATGGCCAGAGAAGACATGATGGATTTTATATGACTCTGCATGAAGTTAATTTAGAGTGATTGTCCTAAACTTTTTATGACAAACTTATGGTCTTTTGGGCAGATGATGTAAAGGTCTTCTGTTTCTGTGGCCTACGAGGGTGTCATATGGCCAGCACAATGACCAACCGCCTTTACTTTTCCCCAACTAATGTCAGGTACCATTAGAGCTGGGTGAACGCCCAAAATTAAAAATCTCAAGTCTTCACCAGGATTCAAACCTGGGACCCCCGGTTCAAAAGCTCAGACATCGCGCCTCAGTTTCTGAATTTTTACCTACATATCTTTGAAGAAATGTTCATTATTTTTGGAGAAATTAATGACTACTATATGATTTTTTTTAACTTTTGTGCAAAACAGAATACATTTCTGTAGAAATCTTTTATTTTTGGCAAAATTAATGACTGCTATATGATAATAATGATAGCAATTTTTCTGACTTTTGTGCCAAATAAAATAAAATTCATTTCAAATTGTACAATTTGAATGTACATTTTTTCTTTGCTCTTTCATTGTGCAACTTGTTGAAATTGGTTCATGCTAAAAAAAATAAAAAATCTCATTAAATTGTAAATACTCAGAAAGTAACTATTCCAGACACAATTGAAAGATATTTTTGTTTAGATGCATTATCTTTTAGTTTTCTTAACTTGTTTGTTTTTGTTACTTGGTTTGTTGAAGTCACAGCCAGGCTGATGTTTATCTGATGTTAAAATTTTAACAGTTTAATTTAACACATTGTGTAAGAATCATAACCATGCTTCTATGTTTAATAATGTAATGAGGGTATATCCTAGCACAGTCAAGTATATAATTCAGAAAAACACAAAATAAATAACTTCAACTTGAGGCACAACAAGAATTTAAAAAAAAAAAAACAAATTACATTCAACATTGTTTAATCAAAGCCAAATTAATTTGGGAAATAGGGAAATACAAATGTTGAGAAGGAATATTAAGAAATTATATTAATCATTAATTCTATACATATTAATCTTAAATCTTTTTAAATGCATGTCATGGAATCAAACCTTACACTCAATAGGTGGCAGTTAAGGATTAGCAGAGATCATGAAAAAAAATATATTCACAACAGAAATAAATAATTGATTCAATGATGAATACACATTAAAAATAATATACTTTTAAAATGTAGTCATTTTTTAAGTTTAAACCACGTGAAATGTATAAGCAAAGTCATTATACATCAGAAACCAAAAGAAACTTGAACACCCACACCGCACCCACAAATAATGATCAAAACAAAACAAAAATAGTGATGAGTTAAAGAAAGTAAAAAAATTAAGTCTAACATTAGATGGAATTCTTTGGATGTCACATTATGGCACACGCTCTTATAAAAAATAGTATTCTGTCAATGAAAACTAAAGCATTGATCACTCAACATATATTTTCTAAAAAATGAAGATGTGCTGAAATTCAGACAGATTGCCAACATTGTCAGCAATGCAACTAGACCAATGTTTTTATTAGTTCTAATTCCTATCTGCAAAAAAAAAATGGTATGGTATAGTACATTTCTTTTACCATGAGCTGGAATAAATTTGTACAAGTCCTCCTATACCAGTGCCAGTAGAGCATGGAACAGATTTAGCACAGTTCGAGTCTCTAATGAACATGTTTAGGACATGTCACATTTATCTTCTCTTTTGAAGGAATGTCTGTACATATTCTAAACAGAAAAAAAAACACAACCAAAACAATGAAGAATATAAATAATGAATCTCTTTCATGTTAGCTTTAAACTTCAGAAGCATAATTCTCATTCTTGCATGATGGCCTTTACTGAGGTCATCCACATACAAACAAGTACAGAAACAACTACTCTATGTAAAAAAACAAACTGTCCCATTTTTTTACCCACAATAAATTATTGTATCAACATGCCACACAAGTAAAAGCTCATTTCAATCTTAACTTAAAAAAAAAAAAAAGTTGACTGGAGGTTCGACACCTGACTAGGGCAGAGATGTGTTTACTGAGCGCCTTAAGGCAGCACGGAAAATCAACTCCTAGATACCCCCTCCCCACTGGTCCACAAATGAGATTGGACCAAAGCGCTATGAGCATGCTATAAGCATGAAAGTAGCGCTATATAAAAGCTATAATAATAATAATTCTCAGTCTTTCCATGGTAAAAAAATAAACCCCTTAAAAAATTTATTAATCTAAAAAAATACAAAACAATTTCATCTAGCACACACTGTACTAAATTTAAGACCACCAATATTCTAGAAATATAACGAAATGGGATTACTGGGTGTGTTGGACTATAAAGCATGGGACTAACAAGAGTCAACTGTATTTTGAAACAATGTGTACAGTTTCTACTAGCTGAAGAGCTAATCTCTGCATTCTGGCAGTTTTGTTTTTTTTAAATTCTTTTACCAAAACATTATGTTACGTTTAACATTAGCTAAAATAGGATCATGATGGTCACAGGGATCATTTTAAAAGCAATGGGATCAAGATACACTATGGATCAATGTAAAAATGGGATCGAGATAAAATAAATGGATCAATGAAGAGAACGACAGGAGTAACTGTAAGGCTGAGCTGAAGAGATGTATCAGTATTAGTATCTACACCAATAACACTCGTACAAAATGGAATTAGGGGAAGGGTGTGAGTGGAATACTGAAAACAGGGCCAGCCTTAGATAATTGGAGGCCCCAAATGAAATGGAAATGGTAAATAAACAGCGAAAAATTAAAATTACGCAATTTATTTACAACCCAGCGACTCCAACAATAACATTGGGTACAAGTTTCACTATTTCCTCTCTAAAAAAATCATATAGAGCCCTGTGCATGGCGGCCATCAATCAGAGACCCTAGGCTTCTGCCTAGTTTGCCTATACCTAAGGCAGGCCCTGCTGAAAATAGTAGCAAGTCACTGGATTAAGAAACACTCACTGCACACAATTAGCAAGTCAGTAGATTAAGAAACACATGCTACATACATATGAAGAAGTAAAAAATATATTAAGTTAAATTCAATCACTATATACATATTATATCATCTCTCTATATATATTTATTTATTTAATATTGTGCGTATTGATAGATCCATTCATCATTACACTCACAGTTTCAAATTTGAATGAAATGTTTTATTGATGATCTAAGACCTCAAAACTGTGTACACTCAATCAAAACAAACAAACAAAAAAATTGATAATTACAAAGATCTAAACCTTTACTGGAATTGCATCAAAACACCCAAAATTGTTTAATCCATTAACTCTCAACATTCAAAATGAAAAAAAATAATTAAAAAAAAAAAAACATTTCAGTAAAAAATAAAGTACACATCCTAGCTATCAATGATGATTCAATGAGACCTTGATATAAAGTGTCAGTGAATTTTCGAATGATACTAAAAGAGTTGAAATTAAATTCTACCCCTTTAAGAAATTGCACCTCTATGGGGAGAAGATGATGTCAAAATCATCTGTTTCTATGGCTGATGGTTAATGAGGGTATCCTGTGGCCAGCACAACAAACCAAACCATTTTGACTTCCACATTAGAGTTGGTTGGACTCCTTGGTTCACTTTGCCACACAAAACTTGGGGGCCCCCCCCCCCCCCCCAATCAAGTCTTCATAAAAGATATTATGATTTTGGGAGTATAATATGGGCATTTTCACATTTATAGCTAAGTAATAACAAAAAATTTTTTGGAAGAAAATTAACTCGACAAAGTTCTGTACACAAAACAAAAATAATAAAATAATTTAAATAGCTCTTTGACACATTAAGTATTGAAACAAAAATGAGGCCAGAAGATTCATGGGGGGATAGCGTCGAATGGCAGGAGCATTCCTTTCCAGCAAGCTGATGCTTTAACAAGAGGGAAGGTAAAATGGCACTAAATAGATGGGTTAAATGGCAGAAAATATGTTAAGACTATGATCCTTCCTTACATATGATTTATTCTAGATAGATAAATTACATCGCACATTCTGCTACAATTTATGCTCACAAATCATCCAAGAATCTATATTGTTATTGTAACACTAGTTACGCTGAGGCTATCAATTGTAGTCAAACTGAATTTCCATTTGATTGAACCAATAAAAATTATCTTACAATTTATGCTCTCAGATCATCCAGCAATTCGTTGACTGCTCTAAGGTAATTTTAACAGCTGAAAAAATGTTTGATTTTTTAAGTAATCTAGTGAAAAAAGCAAATTGCATTAATGTCTAAAAAGGTAATGAAGTCATTGAGTCACTTGGCCATTAACACAGAAAGAAAATCACCCATAATGCAAAGAAGAATGGCTTCTATCATTTAAGGATTTGATATTTGAAAACAAAAAAAAGAAAATTTGATATGCTACAAATACATAAATGATAATAACTGCAGCTTTAATATGTTGTATCTGACTTAAAATTATTTTTCCCTAACGAAAGACAGTTTAGCCTCAAAATGTTTAAGACCTTCAACAAACATTACATGCAATACTAACAGTAGATAACATTTACAGGACAAAGACATCTAAGCCTTTAATAGCGCTAAAAGGATTTTGTTTTGTATAGTTTTTAGATGCTACGCTGTTTCTAAGTTCAACCTCAGGACAAAGCTTCAATAATAAAACACTAGGTCCGTACAGAGAATCAAGAAACCGTGGCTAGTGAAAATTAATGTCTACTCAGACCTGGACTTGTATTTCTGAAGTAAAATGAATGTGTTAATGGTAATGTCTTTGAATTTGAATATTTAGGTTCAGTGCAGTGTTACATGACTATGCAAAACTCAGTTGCCGCCTGCATATTTTCCACATCTGCCATTGTCTGCCAGGGAGTCTAAGTTTTCTTTTTTTTTTTTTACCCTAAAAATAAGGCATGTCTTTGAGACCAAAAATAAATGAGAAATGCAGTATTTTCAGGCCCCAGCTCTGACCTACATACATTTCCACATCCAGCGCAGACATATTGGCTGGTTTAACAACACCCTCATAAAACATTTAGCAAGGGGAGGAAATGATCTTACTTCTACAGACATTCAGGTCTTCATTGCTAGGTGCTTTTGACACTTTGCGAAAGTAAACCTTTGAGCTTTGGCATAAGAAGATTACAAAAAAAAAAAAAATATCAATAATGAATTGTATCACTGACTTTGCTGATGACACCCATGTCAAAGAGCTCTTTCTAGAGCAAGCAGTTTAATGGGCAGAAAGAATATGTCTAGAGCAAGCAGTTTAATGAGCAGAAAGAATACAGTTGGCCCGTCTCTGTGGCTTATGATCCAAGACAATGTCATGTGACCAGCACAAATTTAGAATAAAATTGTGAATTTTTAAAAAAAGATGTTTTTAACACTATTCAAATTCTGAACCTTGATTTAGCAAAGTAGTTCACCAATAAAACCTTTCATCTCGCATTAGTCCAATCTATTACTTTGATAAAAATCTCAAGCCTAGAATTAAGCCAGACTCATTGGCCTTAACAAGATGAGTTCAATGAATGTTGTCTTGAGCACCAGTTTTTTCTATAGCGTACACACCCGCAGAAATACAGTGACAGTAGAGAGGTCTGTTGGAGATATGGTCTTGCGATGTGAAAATGTAAGCAAAATAAATAACATGTAAACACTATCACAAAGATAGATTACAACAAACTGAAGGAGTAGAAACAGTCTAGGCCCAAAGTTGCAAAAGAAAAGTCACAGAATATTTTTTAAAAAATATAACATAACACAGTCCCACGAAAATTTTGCTTCATTCGTTTATCTATCTAAGATGACTAGTCAGCGGAATAAGTTCCTGACATTATTTGCTAACCCATTCATATCTCTTGTAGAGTTCAAACCTTTCAAACCTAGCAATTAATGGCGTCAGATGATGTAAACCTCATCTGCTTCTATGGTAAACTGTTAACGAGGCTGTCGTGGCCAGCATGGACACCAACTGCCTTTACTTCCCGATGTATGCCCAGTACCCATTACAGTTGGGTGGACTTGGGTGTGTCCTTAAAACCCCAGTCCTACCAGGATTCAAACACCCTTGGTTCA
>JADKLZ010000166.1:30378767-30399710 GCA_021533235.1 Biomphalaria straminea
TTGAAAATCAAACAAGGGGAGATAGAAAGAACGGGAGAGGGGTGGATAACAACATGAGCACTTAGAGGGGGAAAAAAAGCCAACAAAATGTAGCCACAAAAAAAAAAGTTTAAAAAAATAAATGAATCTTGATGTACACAGATAAGTAAAAATAGAACTTTGTTTCAAAATAATGTTTTTTAAATGGTGAATGCATCTCAAAAACAAAAATTACATACATTAAAAAAATTATAGCTTCTTGAGAAAAAAAAAACAAGCATGAAATTCAAAATAGATTTTAAATTATCGATATCTGTAACAGGGATATCATTTCTGTTCTATAATTAGAACCAAAAAATACATGTTGAAAACTAATATACATTTTAATTTTAGACTAAGTCAAAGTCACTATCCAGGTTTAATCTTTCATTGGCTTATATGGGTTACAACATTGTCCTTTCTTTTGTTGTATTTTTTTTTTTTGCATGACAGAGTAAATCATCATTGACAATTCGTATAGAGAAATAGCGTTCAGTAATTTAGGTCGGTGACAAACCAGCCTGGACTATTCCTCTGACTTCTAGATCTGACACTCAAACAAATGAAAGTTGAATACAAGACATCAAGCTAAACTTTGCAAGTGAATGGTCACTTTAAATGAAGACTAGGGTACTTAAGCATGTGTACGGTTGAAAATAAGAGTCCAGACTCAAATTTAGGCTTCACTAATGTCTGGCAAGGCTAGAATCTGCCCAAAACCAAGCCAACTGATAATCTGTGGCACTTTCTTTATCTCCCTGGTAGCTGCGGATGAAATTAAAAGTTTCTAAGCAGGGAGGGACTGAGTTACATATAGCTGGATGCAATTAAGATCCAACCATCTTTTAAAAAACTTTTTTCAAAAAGTTTATTGTCAAATGAACTATGTATTTTTTGATGTTATGAAATGTGTTTGAATCTTTGAGCCATGTAAAATTGTTTCCCTTAGATCACATCATATTTCTAAAAAGTTCCCAAAGGGCCTATCAAAGTTTCACTGTCCCTTGTGAGTCTTCAATTATAAAAAAAAATAATAATAATTCGAAACAATTGCGTTGTCCACAATTACACACACACAAATTGTAATAAAGAATAGACCTATTTAGCTTTATGTCAAAATACATTTCTTTTTCAGCCTGTAATTATCGAGAGATCATAAACAACTTTTATTACCTACGAATGAAAAACTAAGACATTTAAAATTTTCCCAATTAAGATTATAGCCTACATATGATGTACAGTCCTAGACTTCACAAAGGTAGGCCAATTAAGTTATCCTTGTAGATACACAGATTTTACTTTGATAACTTTATAAGTTTAATTTAAATCATCTTTTAAGTTACAAATGGTTCTTCCAAAGAACATTAGTAATAAGTCCTACTTTTTCACATGTCAATCAAAAATCTTTTTCATCCACTTAACTTCTTTCTCTCCTAACTGATGATACCAGTGTTGATTCCATTAGAGTGTGGTAAATAATTACGGAGAGAAAGAGTTAAACTGTAAATCACAATCAAGAATCAGCTCAGACTAAGATAAGTGCATAAAGAAATACACATTTTCCAAGTAAAAAAAAAAACCACATAGATAGAGCTGCATTATGAAACACTTTCTTTGTCAGTTGACAAGATTAAATTCATTCAAAATATTGAGAAAAAAAAAACTGTTCATTTAAATAAGAACATGACATGTTGAACCAAGACCATTTTAATTCAATATAACAACCCCAGATTTTACAATCATGAAATGTAAACATTAAAATAAAATGTAAAAAAAAAATATGTGTTACACTCATGACAGAAATACTTACTCTAAGTGAACATAAACCCTGAGGTCACAGGTCATGGGGTCTACATGAGCCCTGAGGTCACAGGTCGTAAGGTGCACATAAAGATACCTCAAGTCAAACATAGATATTTATCTCATAAGATGCAATTATCAAAACTTAAAAGACACCATGGAAACAGACTAAAGCATAGACTATGTTAATTACTATGAAAGAAACAAATTTCTTTACAGATACCACTTCAGGGGGTGTAGTGGCCGAGTGCTAAAGCACTGGCTGCTAAACTGAGGAGTATTGGGTTCAAATCCAGTTGAAGGCTAGAATTTGGAACCTCAGGATTTCAAAGACACCCCTGAGTCCACCCAGCTCAAATTGTTCCTGATATCAAGAAAACTTTAAAAAGAAAAAAAAAAATTGAAAAAAAAAACATTCACCACATTCTTTGCAAGTGAATTCTGTCTACTGATGACAAGAATATTTCTATACATCACCCAACAAAGAAATAAAATACAAACTGTTAAATACCTCACGCTCAGCTATGATGGCACAATTTATTTTTTATCACTCACAAACATGCTTAGATCCTTTGTTTAGCAAAACATTACTATTCAATATAACTGGAAGTTGAATATTTATATGCCTTATACAGTGAAGCTTCAAAAAAAGATATACTTGGTACTGGTGTAGAGAGTGATGATCTCAAAGTAAACAGTTTAAAAACAAAATACTGGCTGTAGGTGGCATCTTCTAGTGCAGCCCCTAAACTTGTGCTAAGTATAACCATTAATGAAAATAGTACCAATCATTATTTAATGTAAAAAATAACAAAACAATTGTTTACTCAACCCAAGGTGGCAGCATAATAGTTCTGAAAGTTCCTAATCCTTACATTAGTCCTTTCATGCCCTATACTATTGACTTTACTGCTCTGTACATAAAACTAGACTTAAATCAAACAGAAGACAGATAACAGTTTAAACATGCGAGGTTGGTTCTAAAACGAAAACATTTCTCTCAGGCAGTACACAGCAGCTTGACTCCCCCAGACCATGCAGGGTTCTATCACAGACAGTAATGGGTTGAAGATTTCGTGTGTTTTAGCATTAAGTCCACTAAAGTGTAGGCAAAGGACATCATCCCCTCCACCAGGCGTACCATCATTGAGATTTTCTAGAAGACATTTTCCTCTGGCGGCTCCTACAATGTAATGAAAACATGTATCTTTTTAGATTGATCTGGACATACATGGAGCATATTAAATCAAGATGACTTAAGTAAGAGATTAATTTTTAAAAAAAACGCAAGCTTATTTTATTTTTTAAAGAAGATGGGATGAGAAATGAAATGCTTCATGGTCGAATCAAAGGATCGAATTATAAATTTAGCTGTTGTTTTAAAAAATTCCAATGATCTTTTCAACAAATAAACTCAGGAAAAGTGATTTTGTTTTTCAACAGAAAATTCACCATAGGATTCTTCCCGATAAAGCTAAATGTACAGGGTTTTGGAATACTCAACTTTTGAGGGTGTTTCTTAACACACCCATACTTTAATTTGTTCCTAATATCAGTTTGGGAAATTGAAAGCGTTTGAAAGTTTTGCTAGTTACTTAAATTTTCCTTAACCTTGTCTAGTTCACTGATAGTGGTGATCTCCAAAAAAATAACAACTTGATAGTTTTGTATCTCAAAATAATTAGCTGAGTCTACGTTAGGACAAAGTGTCTAAAGGGCATAAAATAATATCTAACATAAAAATCTGCAGTTAATACACACATCTGTTCTGGAGTTTAAACCTAGTCTTAGGAAAAACATATACATTTGTGTAAGATTATTACAATGGGCATTTATCAAGATTTTAATTCATAAGGATTCAAACACACAGAAACTGCTGAGAACATATAGTATTAAATTTCATAGATATAATTACACTAATTTAGAATTAAAAAGCAATTTTCTTGCTATAGGATAGCATTACATTTTTTAGGTTGAAAAATACGACCCGGGATTAAAAAAACCTTACTTGTATACTTTGGAAGGGAGGGAAGTTGCGGCTATTGTGATGTTTTTGAAAGCGCTTTTTATTTATTTAATTTTTGCTAGGTACAGAAATATATTTCAATACTAAGCTCTTGATGTAAACATCATATATTTATCTGCTTAAAAAGTACATTTTAATGTGTGATGTGAAAAATTCTTGCCAAAATATTTAATGAAACACATTCAATATTCATGAAACATTCAATGATATTATGAATTCTGTATTAAGTAAAAATCAAGGAGGCTACTTTATAAGTCTTGAAATCATCTTAAACCTACCGTGCTTCATTTCTTGAGCATGTATATTCAAACCACAACACATGTGGTATCAATGTGGAGTCTCTTAGCATAAAAAATTCTCCAATAAGGCTGACAGAAAAGAAGAGAAAACATTATGAATAACAATTTTCATGTGTATACAAATCTTAAATCATTAATACATTATACTACGTACGTGCTATTTAAAAACCAGTTCATCAAATGCAATGAGTTATGAATTATGGTATCACTTACTTTTAACCCACTAGCTCTGATTTCTGGTTTTAAAAAAATACTCATTATACCCTAAGCAAAGAGGGTAGCACTGAATTTTAATAAAATTCAAAAGGAAAAAAATATTTTTTTTAGTTTAGATCTAATCCTACCATAGTAGGAGATAAGATTAAACATCATGGGATCACTTTATTTTTCTACATAATTCAAGCTGCTAAATCATATTTGTTTTTAACAACTCTTTTTTTAAAAACATACATATCAGTAAACTATACAAATTCATATCAAAAGCAAAGTGATCTACACTTCAAAACAGTAACACTATGCATATTGACACTTTCTTTGACTAATGAATGCATATAGGTAAAAAATTAAGCAATCAGGTTTGATCTGCCATTTTTTTTACTTTACCTGCTAGCTAGTAACGGGAAAAGCGGCGTCAACAAAAAGTGAACATTGAGAAACCAAAGAGCTCCTAGTAGGCTCCCCAGTAGAACACCAACTAGGACTTGACTCATTGTATGGTAACCTAAGTAGATTCTGCAATTGTAAACAAAATTCTGTTAGAAGAAAGATTTTCATTAGCACTCATTTATTAGCAAAAAATCTGTTATTCAATGGATACCAGCTCATATACAACTAGAAGGAAATGAGAAGGCTGACACACTCGCCAAGTGTGGGAAAACAAACGATTAAAATCTGCACTCTATCCAGAAGAAATGTAGAAACTAACAGATATAGTAAATAAATGAAAAATGGACAAGCTCTCATTCCAGTGACAAGAAAGATGATGCTTATTATAAGCTATCCCGACAAGATCAACGCCTGGTTTTTCGACTCAGGACGGGACACAACAAAATGTGACAACGTATGTACTGTAAAATCAAAATTGGGACCAGTGAGATCTGCCCATGTAGAGTGTCACCAGAGAATGCTGACCATGTACCTCAAAACTGCTCTATTTACTAAGAGGACTGTACAATACACTGGCCCCAAAACACCCCAATAGAAAGAAAACTATATGGAGAGCTCTCTGATTTGGAAACCACTGTGCAATTCATCACATGTATTGGTCAAGTCCTCTGAACGCTCCAACATAAAAATGAGAACAAAGAAGAAGAATTAGCATTTTGTGAACAGCAGCCTTGTTGAATCTATTCAACAACCCCATTCAATGTTTCTAAGAGAACGAAGAAGAAGAATGCTTCTAAGAAAACAAGTTTAGGATTCACAGACAATTTGTTCACAAGCAACTCATTCACTGGATAGTAATGCATTGTTAAAAATTTGTCAGGAGAATAATTTGTTGGTAAAAACTTTGTGAACAATCTGTCATCTTCCCATTGAAAATCTGATGATTCCTGTCTTGTGAATTGAGAGACAATTTCTTCTAAAATATTTTTTCTTTTCTTCTTGTCTTCATCTTGTAGTTTGGTGTTTGGAGTTTCCATTGGCCAGATAGCACTTTGTCACAGGTCAAATTTAGTTCGGGCATAATTGTTCCCAATATTCCACCCACCCTGATGACATTGGTCAATACTGTGGCCCGTATTTTTATTAACAAGTAAACTAAAAGTGCTTGAATTGTAACTTTATTTTCATTCACTAAACAATTCAACTCTTTTTCACTACTAATGTTGAAGACAATGGTGTGCCCTATTAAATCTCTTAAGCTCTAATCAAATATCATCTGATTTGTAATTTGTTTGTTTCCATTACATCTTACAGCGAAAGTAAAATTCCCCTTTCAGACCTTATGGTCTATAGGGCAGACGATGTAAAGGTCATCTGATTCTGTAGCTTCGGTTTATAATTTGTTTGTTCCCATTACATCTTACAGCGAAAGTAAAACTCCCCTTTCAGACCTTATGGTCTATAGGGCAGATGATGTAAAGGTCATCTGATTCTGTGGCCTACGGTTAACAAGGTTGTCATGTGGCCAGCACAGCGACCAACCGCCTTTATTAACTAACGCCAGGTACCCATTAGAGCTGGGTGGACTCAGAGGCGCCTGAAGATCTTGAAATTAATTAATACCAGTCTTCATTAGGATTCGAACCCAGGACACAAATTCGGTAGCCAAGCGCTGTACCGCTCAGCCACCGGGCCTCCTTACAGCGAAAGATCAACTGCTTATTTCTCTTCATTCTTACTCAAAGTAAATAATGGATCTACTTTTTTTGTTTTTCTCACACTAACATACTTGACATCAAAATAATTTACCTGCTCCATGACACTAAAATTGCACATAAAACACCCAGTCCAGCACAAACATATTTCCAAACATCCTCTATAAGAGAATAGTTTTTATACAACCTAGGAGGGGAAAAAATTGACACATAACTAAAAACAATTAAAAGAAAATATGGTTTCACTAAACAAGCAAAATTGTTCAATTACTTAACTTAAAAATATTTTTTTAATAGAAAGGAGAGTTGTTTGGTGTTTGGAATAGTTATTTTTTCTGAAAATACCAACTTAACAAAATCAAGAAAAAAACGAAAAAAACTTTAAAAAAAACTTTAAAAAAAAAATTATGTGCAATTGTATTAATTAGTTTGGATCAGCCTTGGAGTTGTAATTACGACAGACACGACATAATTAATATGTGCGATTAGAAATATTTAACCAATTGTTGTTTTTTTTAGTTAGTTATTTTTTATCGATTCTTGTGTTGTCAGGTAAAAGAAATGATAGTGCAAAGTTTCAGCTTGATTGGGTGTTGGAGAAATAACGTGTACAAACTTTTGACAGACAGACAGAGTGAGTTGATATGAGCTTTGCAATGAGCAAAATTATTTACTTACCTGAACAAAAGAAATAAAGCAAAATATGAGGCAAAGAACCACATAAACTGGCTATGGCTGGAAGGCATACCATATTCTGTGTACAAGTTTTCACGACCTAAAAAAAACAACAAAAAAAAAAAACAGCTTCTAGCTAAATTCATTTCATTTTTCAGCAAATTTAAAAACAGCTTAACAAAAGCAATTTAAAATATCCATTTTAAAAAAAACGTAAAATGTACTGCAATATTGTAATCAGATTGGGTGTTATGATATTGTTATTTCAAAATAAAACAATAATTAATACGTAATGCCTTTGCTATCAATTTAAACTATAATGTACAAGATGTTCAAAGAGAAATGTGACCTTATGTATAGATTTCAAAGCCAAGTGAAATTAGAACAAGATTACAAAGAGAGTTTGTGTAATACACAAACTCAGAGGCGGCCCCCGTCGGAGTCGGATCCCTGTCAAATCCGCCTATTCGCAAGATGTTTTGGATGTTCCTTCTAAGTCCCTGGCTCAATTCCAGTATGCTCCCATCCTTAAACTATCGCAATATTTCTGAAAGAACAGTAAAGGTTAAATCATATTTTCAAAAGCCTTTAGTGTTTTTTTCTAACCGTGACGGACAGACCAACCAACAGACAAAACGCACAAAAATATGTTAGTTACATCATAATGGGTGTATTAAACAATTTTATTTTAAAAAATCTTATTTTTGTTAAAATTTAAGAAATTAGTTTAGAATCATGTCATTTCCGGGCTTTACGCTAGTACACGAAAGCCCCTGCTAAAAAATCATTTAAAAAAATGTGCGTGAGTTCTATATGCCTTACGTATTTCTTATAGTAACATTTCCTCCCTTACATTTACGTAATTATTTTAGAATTGGTGTTTTGTTATAAAAAAATCGCTTGTGTAATTAGTTTTATAAATTAAACGGTTTGCTTTTAGAAAACTAAAAGTAGCTGTTGCACCTAAACTTTTCAAGCCGCATTTAATGGTGAAATAATATTTTTCGTATCTCTTCTAGTTTTGGCGCTCTGAGTCTGACAGACGGACAGACGGACAGACAGACAGAAAGTCATTTAAAAAAATGTGCGTGACATCTACATGCCAAGAGCATTTCATATAGTAACATTTCCTCCCTTAGATTTACGTAATTGCTTCACAATTGGTGTTTTATTATTAAAAAATCACTTGCAAAATAATTTTTATAAATTAAACGGTTTGCTTTTAGAAAACTAAAAGTAGCCGTTGCACCTAAACTTTTCAAGCCGCATTTAATGGTGAAAAAATATTTTTCGTATCTCTTCTAGTTTCGGCGCCCTGAGTGTGACAGACGGACAGACGGACAGACGGACAGACGGACAGACGGACAGACGGACATTTTGCACAAACCTAATAGCGGCTTTTTCCCCTTACGGGGGCCGCTAAAAATTAGTCAAAACCGCTTGTAACTGTCACAGATGTGTGTGTGTGTGAGAGAACAAGTTAATTATTTTGTAGGTGTTTTCACTGCTCACAGAGTAGAGACAAAGGGTAGAAATAGCGTGACATTTAGACAGATAGCTTGTAGCGAGATTCGATACCCGTAGGGGGGACAGACACCTAATGATTTAGTAGCGTTAGTTTTGGCGTGGGTTAGGTCTCCGCCTATATAGGGTAGAGTTGTGGGGCATTCGGGAGACAGCGCCATGTAGTTCTAGCAGGGGCGTGTGTCGTGTTTTCTGGTGAACAACACATATAAACATTGGGAGCAAGTCGCCGAGGCTGGCTCGCGATCTTGGCTCCAAGAGGTGTGTGTTGTTTACCAGAGACATGTAGTGAATTAATTCAAAGGGACCAGGGTAAGAAGAAATATTTTTATAAGTTTTATATATAGATTTAGATATTAGTTGATTGTTAGTTGATTTAGAATAAATAGAATGACGCTTAGCTAGTTGTTAGCGATATTTTGATTATTTATTTATTTAGAGTGACAGTCTGTGTCTTAGTGCCGGTCGGAGTCTTAGTCCAGTCTTAGCCTGAATCCTAGTCAGAGTCCTAGTATGAGTCCTAGTCTGAGTAGGCGGCGGCAGTCTGAGTTGGCGACAGTCTTTGAGTCAGTGACAGTCATTAGAGATAGCCTGTGTAGTTTATGATGGGGATCAGTGTCAACACTAGATAGAAGGTACAAAATGAGCGACAGACGATGGTCTACACAAATGACAGACAGACAACATATGTTGAACTCGTGGCCTTGCGATGCTGGATCCAGGAGCGTGCATTGAGGAGGGAACTGGTTGGTCTGGCTGAGCATGGGTGAAAAACTATTTCTCTTGCTGTTTTATGCTATTCATTCTACATGTATTTCTATTGTGTTATTTTATTATTAATCATAAATGCTGTCATAGAGTAGTTAATTAATCAATCATTACATTTGTTATATTATTTTAAAGTGGCTATCGATGCCCTATTTACCATATTAAATTTATAGTTTTAATTAGAGATTTTGACTTTATGAATTCAATTTGTTGTGACATTGTTATTAGTTAAATTAATACACATGTAATAATCATGCAGAGAAAGCAGACATGCGCCATTAGCGAGAGTCATCACTAGACAATAGAGCCAATGTAATATTACTAATACATATATCAGAGATGGAGGTAAAATAAGGTTGTGATCCATGAGTGGTGAACAGGGTCATTACAGAAATCAAGACCAGATAAGAAGGGTCGTGACAGTAACCAGCACTTCTGTCTGTGTACATATATAATAGTCCCCAAAATTACTTCACCGGATCATTATGACAACATCTTTCACCCTCCACAAGGGTTCAGTGAGTGAGAGAGATTACTTTATCTGCTATACATACTTTAATATATTTGTCATTACAAAAAAAAACTCTACCATAATTTTATTAAAATTTGATTGAATGAAAATATATGTATTGACTTTTTGAGACGTTATTAAAGAAACTACATTAATTATAAGAAGATAATAATAATAATAATAATAATTATTATCTTTATTGTCCGTAAGATTACCTCTTACTGGTCTAGATTCTTGTACTATATGTTTAATAGCAATATTGATTACTTCATTCACAAGTAAACCTGCAAAAAATGCTGCCTGAAATCAGAGGAAATACAAGCAATGGATGCACTGGCGTAAGTCAAACATCTAGATTGAACATATTCATACCAAACATTAAGATTTCCCTTTTAAAGAAAAGAATTTGAAATGGAAATAATTAAGGTTTATGCTCTCTTTTTTTTTGCTGACTAATAATGAAATATTTTGACTCTTCATTTTTCAAGCAGCTATAATCGAAGTAGGGAAAGCGCAAAACCTGAAATTGTACTAAAATACTAATGGATTGCTATATTATGTGTATGTTTTATAACACAGTCTTGCAGAGTAAGATGTGTCACAATAATAAGAAAAATAAAACGAGAGGCACAAGATATCATAAAATAGATAATATAATATAAAGTAGGCTATTAGATGAAGTCTGGACCAATGCTAAATGAAATCAAATTTTCACCTAAAAGGAAATATTTAATAGGCCAACTAAATAGTTCCCCTTTCAGATCTTGTGGTTTATATGCTTCCAAACCCCAAAATTAAAAATCCCAGTCTTCACCAGGATTCGAACCAGGGACTCCCCTCTGTTCAGAAGCCAAGTGCTTTAAAACTCAGCCACCATGCCTCCGATAGAGACTTGAAAACAAATTTCTAAACATGTTTCATACAGAGTTTAAGAAATAATATCCCAAAGATATATAATATATAAAACTGAAGCATGAAAAATGGTATTTATGATCAATGGGCATGTCCATAGAACCCTAACGCTGTGCCAAGCGATATAGTAGTATACCGCTTAGCCACTGCATCTTAACTAAATAAAACACTTTTTATATAATATATCAAATTTATGTGAACTTACTGTGTGTAGATCTCTTCTAAGAAGAATCATGGTTATGAAGCTTACGATCAAAATGAAAGGGAGTAAGCTGAACCATGCCAAGATAAACCCCAGAAAGTCACCTGTCGAAGAAAATTACTTGTTAAATATCATTGGAAAGAAATTGATGCAGAAGTAAACGAAAATATAAAAATAGTTTTAAAACAAAACTTGTTATACAAAGTGAAAAGTAATAGTATCAATTAGTTTGGATCAGTCCATCAGTCATCTAATTTAATTTGTAATACATCTAGACCAGCAACAATAAATCTGTACACCAATTTTTTTTTGTTTAGCACAATTTCATGCTTTTGGCTTTTAGTACTTGTAACTTTTTCAATATATAGATCTATAATCTGAATCTATATAAATATAGATTAGATTAGTATAGACAGAGAGATAATGTATCATTTTAGAGGCGTTTTCGCCATTTTGAAAAAGGTACAACAACAAACCAGATGAATATACCTCTCAAAATCATTAATAAAAGTACTCCTCCTGAGGTTTTAAATCCATTTGTGCATAAACGTAATGACTTAATTTAAGTTTGAGAGCTAAAATTCAGGTAAGTTAACAAGTTTGAAAAGTTAAAAGTAATGTTCGTTTGTAACACACTGCACAGCTACAGACTCAGTCACTGAGACTTCATATTAACTTTGCAAACTTGTTAACTTATATGGAGGACAAGTTGGGAAAATGGGTAAAAGGGGTGAGGGGTGAGAAAAGATTTAAATTTAATAATAATTTAATATACAATACAATAATGAGGTACTTATAACTAGATTAGATATATTATTATACTATAGTCATAGACTATAGTCTATACTGACTAATACTGATACTGTGTCAACTGTGTGTGTCAGTTGTCATCACTTCAACTTCTCTCTCTTACTTCACTGACACAGAACTCAGAAGTGAGGTTACAGTAAACAGTTCAGTGTCACAGTCAGGATCAATCACTCTCACAGATTAATAAACTACTGTAGACTTTACAATTTAACAATAAATAATATAACGAGACTGTCTTCATTAAGGTAGACATATAGAGAACTCTTTTATTTCCGCTCTATCTTTTACGTTCACTCAAAAACATAAACAATAAACAATGACGTAATATATTTTATATTAGCACATCCTTCCTTTTAAAGTTCTTAATAGGGCCTACTGATATCTAGAAGGAATCTTAACAACTCGGCCACTTCTGGTTGTTTTGACTGGCACGACAAGTTCTCTAGACGTTGGTCTATAACTGTCTGTTTCGGTTGTTCTAACAGTTTGTTGTTCATTGTCTTCATCAGTATCATAGTACCCAGAGATGTCTTCATCAACAAAAATCGTTGGTTTCTTCTGTAGGTTTTTCCATCAATGGTCATTATGATATAAGATCTGGGTGATGGATGTTTCTTAATGACGACAGCTTTCTGCCATGTTTGTCCTAGACGCACTCTCACCTTCTCTCCAACAGAATAATCTTTAGGCAGTCTTGCTTTTGCATCGTATTTTACTTTGCTTTTCATCTGTCGTTCGTTGAGTAATCTCTCTGAATTTTCAGCTATCGATGGTTCAAATAGTTTGGGATCAGTTGGAATTATGTCCCTGAGTCTTCTACTCATCAGCAGTTGTGATGGTGAATACGGCAGTCCACTTATTGGAGTATTTCTATACTCGAGCATAGCGAGATATGGATCTTTCCCACTTTTGTATGCTTTGTTGAATATCTGCTTTACAATACCAACATACACCTCACTTTGACCATTTGATTGAGGGTACCTGGGACTTGATGTGGTTATCTTGAAATTCCATTCAGAAGCAAACTCTCTATATTGATAACTGTTGAATGGCATATTGTTGCTCACTATTTCTTCTGGTATGCCATGTCTAGCAAAAATTCCTTTCAGTGCCCTGATAACACATTCTGCTGTTTTGTTCTCCAGTCGTTTTATTTCAGGGTATTTTGAGAAATAGTCCACAACTAGCAAATAATCATTGTTTCGCCATTCAAACAAATCTGTCGCAACCTTTTTCCATGGTCTGTCTGGTACAGCATGAGGTAACAATTTTTCCTTCACATTGTTTCTTTTAAATGTTGCACAGGTTGAACATTTCATTATGGTCGAAAAAATATCTTTGGACAGTCCTGGCCAAAACACACTCTGTCTTGCTTTCGACCTGGTTTTCTCAAGACCAAAATGACCTGTGTGCAACTTGTCGAGAATTTCATTTCTCATGCTTGAAGGAATTGTGATTCTGTTCTCGTAAAACAATATTCCGTTTTCTTCGTGAATACTGTCTTTAAATGACCAGTACACCTTTACTGTTTCATGCACTTGAGCTTTCAACTTTGGCCAACCTTCTCTGACATAATTAATTAATATATTCAATTTAGCATCAGTTTCAGTTTTCCTTCTAATTTCAATAATCTTCTGATCACTTCCCGGAAACTGTGCTGTTGCGCTATGAATTCTCATAACCATGTCATCATCTGAATTTGATTGTTCTTGACCACTGATGTACGCACGCGATAACGTATCAGCTATTTGCATCTTTGAACCTGGAGTGTAAGTTACTGTTAGTTGATATCTCAATATTCTTAACATCATCAACTGAAGTCTTGGTGAAATCTTGTGTAAAGGCTTCATCACAATAGTTTGCAAAGGTTTGTGATCTGATTGTACAGTCACAGTTCGTCCAAAAATATAGTGGTGAAAATGTTCAGCCGCAAACACTATAGCTAACATTTCCTTTTCTATCTGTGCATACCTGCACTCTGTTTCTGTCAATGATCTTGACGTATACGCCACTGGTTTGTCTTCTTGCATTAAACATGCTCCCAACCCTTTAGAAGAAGCGTCACACTGAATAGTAACTGATTTTTCAGGGTTAAACAGCTGCAGAACCGGAGCTTCACTAAGAGTTTTCTTTATTAGCTGGAAAGCATTTTCTTGCTCTGCATTCCACTGCCACAATACATCTTTCTTTAGCAATTCACGCAACAGACTTGTGATTGTTGACATGTTTGGAATGAAACTTGACAGAAAGTTCAGCATCCCTAGCAGTCTTTGAATTCCTGTGCGATCTGTTGGTGCTGGCATCTCCATTATTGCTTTGATTTTAGCTGGATCTGGACGAATACCATCTGCTCCAATTTGTCTTCCGAGATAATTAACAATAGAAAGTTTATATTGTATCTTGTTCTTGTTGAACTTAACACTGTTCTTTCTAGCTCTCTCCAGAACATTTTCAAAAATTTGATCATGTTCTTGTTCATCTTTTGCTGCAATCAGCATGTCATCTGACATGATATGTACACCTGGGATGTCTCCGAATACTTGATAAGCACGTTTCTGAAGTACTTCACTTGCTGAGGATATACCAAAAGACATTCTCAAAAATCTGTATCTTCCAAACGGAGTATTGAATGTACATAAATAAGAGCTTGGCTCATCTAACTCAACTTGCCAATATGCATCCTTTTGATCAAGTATACTAAACACTTTTGCTGCTCCCAGTGAACTATTGATTTGATCAAATGTTGGTATAGTGAAATGTTCTCTCATTATATATTTGTTCAGTTCTCAGGGATCTAAACACAACCTCAAAGAATTATCTTTCTTCTTTGCTATAACCAAGTTATGAACCCATTCTGTTGGTTCATCAACTTCTGTGATCACTCCATCTTGTTGCATCTGTGTGAGTTTCTTTTTCAATTCTTCATACAGTGATGGTGCAACTCTGCGCGCACATTGAATAACTGGTTTTGCATCTGACGTTAGTTTAATGTGATACACTTCATTTTGTATGTACCGAGTCCTTCAAATACTTGCTTATATTTTCTCATCAACACTTGTGGAACTTCATTCTGTTGCGTGACATCATGTACCTCGACATTTCTCTTTGCTTCAATGAGTTTTAAAGCAATAGATGTCTTCAGTCCTAGTATAGGATTTATACTTTTCTTGATCACGTATAGATCATCTTAAACTTCTACATCGCCGACTTTAAATGTGACCGATGCAACTCCCTTCTGTTCTAATGCTTCATCCCCTAATGCTCGTAGGGTAGTATTTGACTGTTTTAACTGACTATCAGTTTCTAAAGTGTTCCACGTTGACTCTGATATCACATTAGCTTGTGCTCCTGTGTCAATCTTCATTTTGACCATCTTTCCCATAATATTGACATCAACCATCCAAACTCTGACATTGTTGTCAGTGCCAATTGCCTCAAACCATAACTCATTTATTTGGCTTGCTTGACTTTCATCTTCCAGTAAATCAACAGCCTTGGAATATTTCAAACGACATTTTGCAGCGAAATGATTTTTCTTTTTACATTTTCGACATATCTGTCCGAATGCTGGGCAATTGTGTTTTCCATGCGATCTACCACAAGATCTGCAATCTTTAATGGTACTTGTAACATGGTTCCTTGCCATACTCTCCTGTGAGTTTTTAACTGGCTTTCTTTCTTCTGTCCTCTTTACCTTATTAGCAGCATCTATTTGTAGTCCTTTCATATCCACTTTCATATCCATCATTTGGTTCTGTGTATGCTCGTCAGCACGAATGATGCTTGCTGCTTTCTCTAAAGTTAAGTCTACGTCTCTCAGAAGTCTCTCTCTCACTCGATCCGACTGTATGCCACATACTAATCGATCTCTTATGAGTTCCTCACGAAGGTTGTCAAACTTACATTCTTTGGACAAATTCTTTAAATCTGTATAGTACTGTTCAAACGTTTCACCGTCCTTCTGACTTCTTGTAAAGAATTTAAATCTGTCATAAACAGTGTTGGACTTAGGCATAAAATGATTCTGAAACCTTTCAATGAGTTTGTCTAGTCTCATTTTCAATTACTTCAAAAGTATTGTAGATGTCTCGAGCGGGTTCACCGATAAGGTGTAGCAGTAAAGCTTTCTTTACTGGTTCGGGCTTCGTGTTCCTTTCAGTGGCAACCATTTAAACAGTTCAAAACTTTGCCTCCATTTTTTCCATCTTTCAGATAGATTGACGTCTAGTGACAACGGTTTAGGAGGATCGAATAATTCCATTATTCGTAGAGCGTATAGATTCTAGATTCTATGTCTAGATCTAAAACAATTCAATATGAACTAGTGATATACCACTAGATACAAATACAATGTACTTAAAAGCAATTTAGAAGCCACTACCTTCCAGATCTGACACAAGATCACAAGATCTGACCCTTCTGACACCAGATCACAAGTTGAAGATCTGACCTTTCTGACACCATGTTCTGTTGTCACAGATTAATAAACTACTGTAGACTTTACAATTTAACAATAAATAATATAACGAGACTGTCTTCATTAAGGTAGACATATAGAGAACTCTTTTATTTCTGCTCTATCTTTTACGTTCACTCAAAAACATAAACAATAAACAATGACGTATTCGTAATATATTTTATATTAGCACACTTGATTGTCTTGATTGAGTAACTTTTCAATCTTTTGTAATGAGTATCAAGTATCAAATCAATATTATTGTCTTGATAAGTTGATTCAATTCAATGACAAGGCCTGGTCTTTCCAGTCTTCCGACTCTACACTCTCCACTAACAGTAGTAACACTGTAGTCTGTAGACCACTGTTACTCACTGTCAGTAGTGTCAGTGTAGACTGTAGTGTCAGTCAAGTGTGTAACTGTAGTGTAACTAAACTCTTCGACTCTTCGTCTTGTGGTGATGATAATTATTCCAAGTATTACCGATAATTCTACTAGACTATAGTCTATATCTATTAAATTTAGGTATTATAATCCATCAAAATAGTGGGTCTATGCGTAATACCTTTAGGGTACTCAACATAAGTTAAGGACACCGCTTTCCAATCAGTAGGGTTAAACTGATCTAGGTTTCCCTTCACCTGTGTTTCGGTGTCCGCCATTTTGATGTGTAGGTTCAGGGCATGCGCCAATGTAATTTTAAATGTCTATCATTCCGGCCTCCTGATCTAAGTCCGAAATGAAAAGGTCGGGAATGAAATTTCCCCATGGGAAGAATAATAATCGAGGACAATAGGCAACAGCAACTGTTCCTCATCTCGATGGAGTAGATTTCGATGGACGTGGGCAAACGTCAAACTTGCGACTACCGTGATGATAGTCAGAAGCACATTCCACGCGTTCAAGCACCTGTGTTTGTTCCAGTGAGTGTGATTTTGTTGTAGGCCTACACTGCACAATAGATCTAATATTGGGAACAATATGAGTAAGAGTAGTAATAGGTCAGGCCTACATTGGTGGAAGATAAATGATTAACTTGTGCTTTGCGGATGACATGGATGGTCTGAAGGGCAAGACGAAAGAGGAAGAGGCTAGTTGACTTGATCGCATAGACAATTGTCTTTTGCTATCTGCAGCTTATATGTTATGCATTTTAATCAATGTCAAAAAAAAAAAAAAAAATAACTGAATATAATCAATAGCCAACAGGGTTTTAACTTGGACATCATTATTGGAGTCGAAAGCTGACAAATAGGCTACCAGAAGTTTTAAATTCCTCGGAGTTATCGTTTCAGACAACAGAACGAGACCTGAACTACTGGCCGGAATTGCATAGTCCTTAGCAGCACTTGCAAAGCTTAAAATATGGAAACAAAGGCATAACCATCGACACTAAAATCAGACATTGATGAGCTTATTGGTCATTGTCACATTCTTTTAAGCCTACGCTTGCAAATCTTGGACAATTAAACTGCAGAAAAAGATATGAGAACACCTAGAATTGAGATGTCATAGAAGACTATAATTTAAATTATATTTCATCATAAATTAGGTATTATAAACAGGATCACAAAAGCAATTTGGCCTCACGATTCACGATGACCTGCTGCAGACCACTGTCATAAGAAAACGAACTAAAATTTTATAATTAATTCAAAAGGTCCTCGATATTAGGGTTTGCAAAGACATATGCTTTTGGGGAACAGTGGCCTACCAAAGAAAAGAAGAGGCAGACTGAGAACATTAATTGATGCAAAGGCTTGTCATTGAAAGCGGCTCTCTTCAAGGCAAAAGAATTGGAAAGACAAATCATGTGTGGTGTCCGAACGGATCAACAGACTAGGGGCCGGGGGGTAAGGTGAGTGTGGGTAGAAAATCTATCAGCCGCATGCGCAGTCTGAATACTTTATTTGCAGTTCTTGCGCCAAATCTGGGATACGGGGAAGATATTTATTAGAAGCAGCGGAATCTCACTTTACATCTAAGTGATATTAATCTTTCGGTCTCGATTCATGATGACACTTCATTGCCATATAATTTTCTATAGACAATGCATGATCAATTAGGACAAAGCCATACAAAAAAAAAAAAAACTTTAAACAAGAACTTTAATGCCTAAGAAAAAAAAATCTTGATAATCAAAATGTTTTGTTTTTTTTAAAAAGGTTATCTAAGGGAAATCACTGCCATATTTTTCCATACTCCAGGAATAAGCTCCCTTTTTCTTTATATTGTAATAACTTAAGAGAAGGCAACTCAACGAGAAATAGATGTTTATTTACACGACATCACAGATACACAAAACAACATCTTTATTTAGCACTGTCTCTTCATCTTGGCTCTCAACGTGGGCGGAAATCGTTATTCTCACATGTCAACTTCCTGTTCTAGTCCGTTCACTATAAGTGCGTATCTGAGCACTAGCCTGAATGGCGGTGCGCTACGCAGAGTCATAAAAATATTTAAAAAAATGATTAACACTAATCTATACTCTTAAGCGAGCAATTCTTGTATATATATATATATATATACAAATATATCTTCTATTTCGAAAACGGCTCTAACGATTTTCTTTAAAATTTCAACGTATCTAAATTAAATGTTAGTGAGAAAACAAATTTCAGCTCATTGGCCACATCGGGAAAACTCAAGTTCGACCGTTATTTCGATAAATAAAATGTCTCGTTGTAAAATTAATATTGGCTTCAATATATTTAAGAATGAAAGTTATGAATGAAAGTTCTCCATGACGTAAACGGGAAAAACGCTGCTTACGTCACTAGGCTTACCTTAGAACACTAAAATATTTCTTTGCAAACAAGAACGCGTTTAGAGATGCCATAATGTTCACAAATTTTGAAAAATGTAAATCCAAAGATGGATTACTATAACTATATTGTAGGCCTATCATATTTCTATTTCTCTAAAGCTGAAATCGTCAAAAAGCTTCAAACTATATTGTAGGTCTATCATATTTCTATTTCTCCTAAGCTGAAATCGTCGAAAAGCTGCAAGTTCTACTTTGTAGGCCTATCATATTTCCATTTCTTCAAAGCTGAAATCGTCGAAAAGTTTCAAGAACTATATTGAGTAGGCCTATCATATTTCTTAGATGAAGTGACTTCTCGGAATATATCTCACTAGTCGACCGGCGGCATAGCATACGCCCCTATTTTCCAGGGCAGGCCTTAGGCACTGCAACATATGCGACCACAGTGGGTCCCTAACTTTCTTTGGACCCGTGCTAATTTTTTAGGTATATAAATGATTAAATTGAACCATTTTATAAAACATAACAGATTTCCCGCGGCCTCTTGATTTACCGGGAGCACCCTGGAAATCTCCTGAAATGTTATTAAATGCTATGCCGCCGGTCGAAAAAGTTCTGGAAATTTCCGGACATTATTAAAATCTTTTTAAATTAAAAAAAAAAATATGCTATGCTATTTTGTGAATGAAAATAGTGCGGATTTGGATATATTATTTCCCATTCATACCGTGGTGCGTACGCCATGGGATCTTCCCATTTGCTTGTTATAAGTAAAAATGCGTGAATTCATGAATGAAAAATACTATGAATGGAGATTAAAAAAATGGCTAATTGAACTTAATTTACGCGATATTAAGAATATAGATGCACTCATGCAACAATGCTTAAGAAAAACAAATTTGAATGTTAATTTGATTAAATGGACTATAATTAGTATGTTCATGTGCTAAAGCATAAAACTATACTTGCGAAGAGAAGTTCTATAATCTTCTTAGAGTTGAACTCGAGTTTTAGATCTATATAGATCTAGATCTAGGAACAGATTTTAGATGTATAAATTATTAAATTAAACCATTTTATAACATATAACAGATTTCCCGCTGCCTCTTGATTTACCAGGAGCCCCTGCGATATCTCCTGAAATGTTATTAAATATAGACCTACGAAAAAGTCCTGGAAATCTCCAGAAATTATTGAAATCTTTTGTAATTTAGTAGTAGATATATATATACATGTGTTTTCACGAAGTTACTTCCTTTTCCCGGTCTATTGATTTCTTTATGTCTTTGCTATTTTGTGAATGAAAAAGTGCGGTGCGGATTGGGTCCATGCACACCGTGGTGCGTGCGCCATGGGATCTTGCCTATTTACTTGTTGTTGTTGTCCCTATAAACATGCCCATTAGGGGCCAACATCAGTTTTGATTAGGGTTATCCCCCTTTGCCCTAATTGCAGCCCTAAATAGCCCATATGGTGCCCTAATGGGCGCGGGTACTGTTTGCACATTGGCGCAATTAGGTTTCCATTAGGGCCCAATATGGGCAACCCTAATCGTACCAATGCGGGCCCAGAATGGGTAAAACCACATCCGGATTAATTGGGGATTTCCCGAATCGCGCCATAATCAAGCCCATACTAGCCCCAATGGTTTAGTAACTGAGATTTTCATTGGGGTTCAATTAGGGAAAAACTTTATTATGCCCTTATGGTCCCGTTACTAGCCCTAATGGTTTAGTAAATACTGTATTATTAGGGTTTAGTTAGGGATAACCCTTATTGTGCCAATATCGTTCCGATGCTGGACCCAATGGTTTAGTAACTGAAATATTTATTAGGGCTCAATTAGGGAT
>JADKLZ010000166.1:30399720-30423886 GCA_021533235.1 Biomphalaria straminea
GTTCCGATACTGGACCCAATGGTTTAGTAAATGAAATATTCATTAGGGCTCAATTAGGAAAACCCTTCTTGTGCCATTATCGTACCTATACTGGCCCAAATGGTTTAGTAATGTATTTTGCTTTTAATATAGGAGATGATTTATTATGCTCTTTATGCTCAGATGCAGCTCAATTAGAATGAAAAAAAAATATTTTTATTTTACATACTATCATGCACTGGTGATTTAGATCTAGTAATAGAATAATAATCAAAGTTCTAATCATTCATTCTTAAATTAAACTTACACAAGTAGGACATGTTCTATTCATTCATTCTTAAATTAAACTTACACAAGTAGGACATTTTTTAAAAATCTTTATTCGTGGAATAATAAACTAACACAAAGACAAATATAACAGCACAAACAATATTTAAGACATCATTCTCATTCAATTCTTAGCATTTCTTTACAGACAGGCTTCAAGGCTGGCGGCAATAATTTTAACATCAGTAAAGCGATCATATGTTGACTTCCACACAGCAGCTGAAACAAACAAAATAATAATGATTATTGGTCATGTAACAAATCTACCTTAATCTAGCTGTAATAATAAAAAATCAGACCATTAAATAACATGAAAAAAAAAAAGCTGAAGATATTGGGCTCAACCCAAGAAAACATTAAGAAACTGGAACAGACACAAAATAGAGCAGTGAGATTCATAAAAAATGAATATTGACATTTGACTTAAGTAAAATCACTAAATTTAGAAAGCCTTCAATATAGAAGACTCAAAAGTAAAATAGCAATTATACATGAAACACTGAACCATAATCTTCAAATACAAAATCTAATAAAAATACTCAGACACTTAAGATAAAGGCACATTCCTCACTCCATATATAAGCTACTACAAATTTGTACAAATACTTCTTTGCTAGTGCTATTAGAGCATGGAATGGGTTGCCTGAGCTAACCAAGAAAACCAGTGTCTTAACAGAATTTAGGTCATTGGTTAATATGCATGACATAGGACATAATCTTTTTTTTTTAAATTAAAACTTTTTTTAGGGTCGTTGATCAGTTATCATAAAAATATATTTTTCATACCTTTTTGAGCAGGCTTCCTTGTAAAAAGATGTTGAACAACATCTGAAGTGCATACATAGGTCAATCTTACTGTCAACTGCCCTTAAAAGAAAACTGACATCCTAAAAAAAAAAAAAAAAAAAACCTAAAGAAAACAGACAAAAAAATTACAATAAAGACAATCATGAAATGTTTATGGTATAAAAACTTGCTATAATGATGAGACCCTGTAATTTTTCTTTATCAGTATCTACACAATGAAAAAAAAACAAACTATTACACATTTTTATAACTAAGACACTGATATATCTCTAACAATAGCTTTCTATAATTAGTGCAAAAAAGAAAAAAAAAAAAAAACAACAACATTATTTCTTTTGTCATTGTGATTTACATTTACCTCTTGAAAGCAACTCTGCACTTCTTACAATAGGGATGAATTGGGTTTTTTTGCTTCCAATGGACTTTTCTGTTTACTAAAAAAAAAAAAAAAAATATAAAGCACTCTACAGAAAGAATTAGTGATTATACAATTAGTTATTATACAACAAATTAAAAAAAATCTGAATATGAGTAAATTAAATAGAAATATTTTGTGCACATTCAGCAATCCTATGCTGCTTTTTAAAATGAGGTCTAAATTTTTATTATTTTAATTTTTTGGGAACTTATTAACTTTTACACCTAATACAAGACTAGATTTCATTATTAAACTATTAAACCTTGGTTAAGGCTTAGCCTAAAACTAATAAGCCATAGAATGCACCCTAGATCAAAGTGTAGAAATTGTATAATATAGTAATATTATATAGTAATTAGTATTAATAGACCTCTAGACCTTCTAGCTAGGCTACCTGGATCTGGTTATGTGGATGATGGACTGGTCACCTCGATGGTCTCTGCATGGACGGCATGGTCGTCTGGTTCATACCTTGCAACTGCCATCAATTCCATAGGCTCCTAGTGTCAAGGTTTAGACTACCAAGTAGATATCCTCAACTCTAAAGGAACATAGAAAAAAAGTCAATATATGTTAAGGCTGATATATAATATAAAAAAAGTCAATATAGAGTTCTAAAGGCTAGTATTTAATATAATATATCGATCTACTATTAAACTATATAAATATATCTAAGGGTATGGCCTCTGGCTATAGTCTTACACTTTCATTTAGCTAGTTATATATCTGATTTTACAACCAAAAATATTTAATATAATTATAGATCTAGATTATTCTAGATCTATGACTATATATTTATAATATTATATATATAGAATATAGCAACAATAGAATAGTACGGTAGAGAAAACTAATGGACTAAGTGACTTAGTCTAATAGACTAATATATCTAGATTATTCTAGATTCTAGTCTATTCAAGTTCTAGATCTAGCGATCATCTAAATTATTCTAAATCTAGATTAGAAATTCTAGCTCTAATCACTCTAATATTCTATGACGACTACGAGTAGTATCTTGGTCAATTTAGATTTAAACTAGTAAACTACTATTATTCTTTTACAATTTAAATTCCAGATCTAGTTAGATTAAGTGATTAACTTATAATTTTTACTTATATATAATACTAGTTAACTAGTTACTACTAATAATTTATTAAATAATATTTAAGAAGCTTAGCCTTAATGGTTCCAGATCTAGAATCTAGATTCTAATTAGTATTTCTATGAAATATAATATTATTGATTATTACACAATATGGAATCTAGATTAGTGGATAGATAGATCTAGAAATTAGAAAATATATATATATTATATAATTATAATATATATATATACTCTAGTAATAATATATATAGATAATAATATATATATATAAATCTAACATCTAGATTTAAATTAAATCTGAATCTGATCTAGATAGATTTATAGATTGATTTATGTATAAATTGTAGATTTATATTTAATTTATAAATATCATATCACTTCTAGTCCTATAGTCTTATTAGTTGACTTATTTTAACTGTTCGCTGTAACTAGTATTACTCACTGTTACTGTTAGTAAACGATCTACAATTGCTAATATATGGCCTACCTCTATAATTCTATGTCTATCTAATATCTACTATTTATTTACTAGATCTACTTTACTGAAGTTGTCTTTACTCTATAATCAATAATCTAAATCTAGATTATATCTATTTCTAGAAATAGATAGACTATAGACTTATTAAGACTTAAAATGCAATAAATTAAATACATCCATGTTGTACTTCAGTCAAAACTTTAAATTACTTTAATCAGACTCAGACAGACTGATATATATATCAGACTAGACTAGATTTAATCGATATTTATAATAATAATTTATATTAGATCTATATTATTCTATATAATATTAGTATATATATTATATATATATAATAATAATAATATTATAACTATATTATCTAGAGTCTAGATATATATAGAGCTAGCCTAGAAATTAGAATAGTCATAGATTTAGGTTAGGTTAGGTCTAGATTGCTAGATCTAGATCTTGCTTGACCATGATGAGTCATGACGATTGATTGAGACTGAGACGACTGAGTCAGTAAAGTCCAGTAAGGACCAGTAGTTGAAAAATGTATTTTAAAGAAGTCTTAGTCTACTCTACTTCTAGTCTAGTAGACTAGTTCTAGTTTCTAGCCTAGAATGCCTAGATTAATATTATACATTTTTTTATACTAGATTTAGATATTTTTTTAGATAATAGACTTATTAATAGATCTAATTATTCTAATATAAATTATAGATTCTAAATATAGATATTATATTTATAGATCTAGTCAATCTAGTCCTAGAAGTTATACTATAGACGTCTGCTATTACACGCATACTGATACTATTAAAACATTATATACTAATATAGTTTACATCTCTAGAGACTGTTGTAATCTATAAATAGATCTATATAGATTCTAGATAACTAAATATTACATAAATTTAGATCTGGCTATAATCAGATCCACGTGTGTAGAATCTAGATAATGGAGTTTGCTGCTTGCTTGAATAATCCAGTTTGTGCGGAACATCGCGCACTTAAAATGCTTCTATTTCATTGGTCGAAAAAAATTCTACATAAAATTGAAAATCTAGATCTAGATAATTTTTATCTAGATCCAAGATGTTCTCCCGAGGTTTCTACATCTATATGTAATTAAACATTACTAAATCTTTTTTTTTTTCAGTTTCATTTTCGCTTGTTTGTATGTTTTTTTTGTTGTTTTTTTTAGTTAGTACAGCGGGGGGAAAATGCCGTTTTCATTGGGGATTTCCAGAACTGGGCCAGCAAGGGTAAAACTTTACCAGACCAGTTAGGGCAATTCACCAATAGAACCCTAATTGACAGATAAATAAATCATAATATTACTTTAAAAAGTGATACAAAGCAAAATTTATAGTTAAAATAAATTATATTAAATAAAAAGAACATCATTATACTGTTGCCTATTTTATAATAAAGATTTCATCATGTTGATTCTGGCGTGGTATGGGAAATCCCATACCGGCACGAAAGCGGAAAGACGTTAACGGCCCAATAACTGAAATCCCACACCGATCCGTTAAGGTTTTTATATGGGAATTTGGTGTTAGCGCGTTTCCCCACACTTAACCGTATTAACCCATGGCGGCCCCTTATGGGGGCGGTAGCTCTATGTTTATAGGGGTTGTTGCATTGTGTTTTTGTTGCCGGTCTGACCTAATTCTTTTGAGAAATATAATATAGATTATCATGATTCGCACAAATGTGTTTGGAAAACCATGCACTTTTTTTTCGAATTGTACATTGTAAAAATGTTGTTCAGGGCCCTCACTTCCATGATTGAACCATGGAACTATACTAATGGAACACCAGCTTCGAGTTTTTTACAAAGGCAAAGAGAAACGAAGCGCCGTCGCGCATCTTTTTTCGCGCACCGTACGATTTGAAAAATCTGTGATGATGCCAAAGAAGAAATTTACTCGGCGAGCCACTTGGATCGACCTGCATTGAGAGTAAAACTTCCGTTTACTATATTTTATTAGATCTGTAGAAACTTTATCCATTTTCTGACTATCTGATAAAATAGATAAAATTCCCCTGAATAAGAGATCGTCACAAAAGTTATTTATTTCGATCACCCTATAAAATGCCACATTTTTTCCAAAAAATAGGATCTAAATTCCGAAAATATAATCTTTCAGTGTTTATGTGTTTGGGTTATTTACACTAAATCTGGATGCAGACATGTCTAGCGTTCCGCTAAATGCGTATATTGTTACGATATGCAAAATCGCAAGTTAAAAAAAAAGTAAGTGACCTGCATACTGTTTTGACACTACAAGCTACGCATTTCTACTCTTTTATTATTATTATTGACTCGCCTAAAGGCTAGGGGCCTACATGTCTCCATACTCATAACATAAAAAAAAGTCGAGGAGGAAAGAAAACGAAACAGCCCTGACACGTTGGTACTATGCAGTCTACATCTAGTACAACGAGTAATCTAGTAGGCATATATGCCAACTTGGTAGAGTAAGATTCTGTTGGATCTAGACTATAGTCTCACTACCCTTTATAGGCCTAATCGCTTTTACTACTAGAATAGATCTATCTACATCTTTTCAATCTATAGGCCTATTGACTAAACTGTGACAAGATCTATCTAGTTTATCAGTTTATCTTATATAAAGCATACGTAACTTCAAACAATTTAAGAATCTAATTATGTTTAACACATTTTGTGTCAACGTAGTCATGCCACTCATGCATGTTAATAAATACTACTACTGAGAGTCATTACGATGATTACAATCTGGGTATTTTTTTAGTGCCAAATTACATCGTATTTTAAATCCATTTATTAAAAACAACAACAGACAAGTGTTTACGCAACCATTCTATCTAGCTTCTAGATCTAGATCCATAATGACAAATATAAAGCTATTTATCAAAACTAATATACATATTTCTAGTTTAATTTTGTTTAGATCTAGATCTCTAGACTAAAGATCTACAGCTACCTACTCTACACTCTACATGATCATAATAATGACATAATATAGATCTAGGCCTACTATGATCTAGTAGATTTTTAGTGGAATCCTAGATCTAGGTCTAGATTGTCTGATCACTAGACTAGACAGAGGCCTACGCCAGGCTACGCTACGCCTACTTTACTATTAGTACTTATGCCTATTATTACTCTCACTACTTCAGTAGCCTTGAGGCTAGATCTAGTCTACTTGTTTTGAGTGTCTTGCAAACCAAAATAAACCATGTTTAACACATAGTCAGTGAGATCCAGGCATAGTAACTTATAGCATGTCTTATTGTCTAGATCACAGAAAAACTAAAGCCTAAAAGCCTATGTAAAGGTGTAACCTTCTGACATATGCCCAACCTGCGATCGAAGCTGTACTGCATCACAAGGATTGGCCTCAGACTTACAAGAAGTTGCAAAGGGAAAAGATAGTTTCTCAAGATATAAAATGCCACAGAAACCTTCTGACCTAAGTTCAACATGTCTACTCTGAAGTATCATTATCCATTCACATATATAAATAGAGCGACTAAACAGTAACTAATCTGAATTAATTTTTTAGATTGCATTTTACTGTGTTATTGATGACTTCTGACTTGTAGGCTACACAAGTTGCAAGGATCCTCGCTTTGATTTTCTACCCAATGACATGTTACCATATATAGATATTTGAATGAATGTAAGGACTCAGTGGAACAGAGAGAAGGACCATTTAAAATAAGGCTAATAAATAAGATGCTTATAAGCCATCAGACTCACAAGGGACTTGTGTCATTTGTGATGAGTGTTCGAGTATTTTCCAAAGTTACATGAAAAAGTGGTGTCAAATACACATGGCATGCTAAGCAACAAGATTTTGCCTACAGCACGACCATATTGGAAAATATGGGTGTTTAAAGGAAAATCCAAATTTCTGGACTTCCAGTTACCCAGAAAATAAGCTTACGTTTCAAAGAGACAACACTGGCTTTTCAGCTAAGAGGAAATGAGAAATGAAATTAATGGTCACTTAAATGGTACTCCACTAAACAAGATAAAAAGAAACAGATGGCTATTTAATCCTTTATGATATTTATTATATATATAATTTACTTTTATCTCATTCAATAATGTTTTTGTTGTCAATATTAGTATAAATTACAAGATTTTAAATTAAAAAAGAAGATAAAGGTGGATTTCTAATCTGATGGAAAGTAATTTTCTTCAATGTCCTATTTCATGTAGAAATGTTTGTATGAAATTTAATTTACTTTTATTTCATTAATTTTAGGTTTTATATTGTCACATTGACTTAAATACATAAAATATTTATTGAAAATCCAATTTAATAAAATATTATTCAATTGTAAATTGTCAATATGAGTAGGCCTTATTCAATTGGTTTGCTTACATTTACTTTAACTTAGTTTATATCTATGGTTTTATGTTATGACATTACTATAAATAAATTATAGTTTATGGAAAGTAAGAAATTCTTATGATGAAAAATAATAAAATAAAATTATTAAAGCAAAGGTAGATGATATTATTTATTTTATCAAAAATTGTTTTTGAATGATTAATTGATTAAATATTAATTTTTCATTAACATTTAATTGAAGTAAAAAGTACACTAAGGATCAAACAGAAAAATTCAATACATAATCAGCTCTCAATTCACACTAATCACAGCCCATCACTTGATGTATTTACTGTTAAATCACAAAATATTATTTTCAAAATGTAACTAAAAATAGTTATATGGCATGTACCAATCACAAACTTGTACTATCATTTATTATCAGAAATGTTTTAAAAATAATGACCTGCATATGAATGATTAAGCAGAGTAATCAACAAATCTTTAACAAAAATAGTCAACAGAAAAACTTTATTCTTATCCAAACAATATACAATGTTTTAAAACAAGTTAATTTATATAAATCTGTATTATAGCATTTTTTGAGTACTGTATGAATACAAAGAACATGTGAGACTAGTGGACATATTTTTTAAATAAATAAATTAATAGTTAATATGATACTATAACATTTTTGCATTAGCCAAATAAAAAAAAAATCTATGTGAACTCTATGCTTTAAAAAATAATTATGACATCAATATTAATCAATAAATGTTAGCTGCAATCAAAAAAAGCATTTAACAATTTTATGATCATCCATACATTTAAATACTTGAAAAAAAATTCAGAAGGTATGGAAAAAAACATTTGAAATAATGATTCTAATTTTTAATATTAATTTGCTTAATCCAATATAAACAGCTACCAGTAATACTTACATATTCTTCTCAGTATTTTTTGCAAAGGGCATTAGGAATATTTACAGAATATTGTATCTTGTCATAATTTTCAACCTAATCACCTGAGTTTTAGAAAGAATGCACTCCCCCCCCCCCCCATATAATTTTAAATGTCTTTACCATATTTTATACATTAATTTTTATTTAGATTCTTTTTTTTTTTAGACATTGCAACTATGGGCAAATGATAGAAAGTTCATGTTTTTTTGTGACCCACAGTTAGCAAGGGTGTCATGTGGCCAGCACAATAAACAACCACTTTTACTTTTCCCCACCTAATGCCTTCCCATTAGAGCTGGGTAGTCTCAGAGGTACCTTAAAGATTCCAAATTTGTAACCCCTGTCTTCAAACCCAAAATGTCTTGGTTCAGAAGCCAAGCACTTTACCACTCAGCACCTCCTTTGTTTATATGGGGCTCAATAGTTTTAAAGAAATACTCAATTCAAACCTGTTGGCTGAATGACTGGATATACATAAATATGTAGAGTGTACAGTATAATTGTAACTTATTAAAATTGGTCCAAAACCTATTTTGCAACATGATGGGATCTTCACAGTGGTGATATGCAGGAGTCCAAGAATCTCATCTTTTCTTGTAATAGCAAGTTATCTAGGGAAAAAAAAGGGAGCAAAATGAATTTATAAATATCTGGGGTTTAATGTACTAATCATGCTAAATGTATATGTGCCATTAAGTATAATTATATAATTTTGCAATTCTAAAAAAAAAACTGTACCTTAAATGAGATAATGAGTTAAGGTGTAGACACTGGCATGGCCCTGGGCCTTATTTGTGAATTATTACTATAAGTGAAGGCAGATAACAAGTTAATTTGATTTAAATTGCATTGCACTACCACATATACAATGATTAAATTTTCATGGAAAAGTTAATTTTCAAATACAAGTAGGCTACTTCATTTCTAGAGAAAAGTGCATGGGAAAAATTATACTTGCAGTAACTTACCTTGAAAAGGTGCAACCAAACATTGACTTTTCAAGAATGCATGCCTTTTTCTTGCATTTGCAAACATATCTGTAATCATAAAATTGGGCACATTGGCAAATTTCTTTTCAAAACATTAACATTTTAAAAATAATAATACTAAATTGAATACACTGTTTAATCGAAGATATAAATTATCAGACATACTATTGACTAATTCAATAGTTTATTGAAAATGAATGGTATCATTTGGCAAGATATATTAGGCATCCATAAATGGTGAATTTGCTTAAAGAGAGTTATGACATACTGAAAAAAAAAGTTAAATTCAATCCCAAATATTTGGCTCAGTATACTTAACCATGAAAATCACACATTTCAGAAGATAGATAACTAAAATATAAATTGTATAATAGTACTTACACTAAATACAGAATGGATGCCAATATTCTCAATGTCTGCCCAGAGAGTAGATATAGTAAAAGTATGATCCTTGAGCCAATCTGGCATGTCATCAGAACTAGTTGTCATGGTTCTACTTGTTAATAACTGAAACATTACAAGCATTTTTTAAAATAATTTATCTCAGACTAGATCAGAAGTGTTGCCAGGAAAAATACCAATGGTTAGAGCACAAAAGTGTATTTTAAAAAAATTGCCTTGATTTCTATGGTCACCACATTGACCAATAAAAGGTATTCATGTTTACAAAACATGCCAACCTCCAGCAGCTATTAAAGAAGAGTTTAAACCTTTCAATGATGATACTTACAGCCTTACTACAAGTATAAAATGCAACAAAACGTCATTCATAAAGTCAATTTTATATAATATATAGGTCTATATATAATGATTCCAAGTCGATCAAAACATCATAACAAAATAACTGATCAGATCTAAATGAGTTTTATATTATCATCCTGAACTTCAGGGGATAGATCCAACTTGACGCCATATTATTTAAAATGTAATGAACTTGTATGTCAATCTAATGGAAAGGGTCTAGGCATGGCCATAGTTTGACATAGATAATAAATCAAATCTTTTATATTATAAATTATGTATCTTGTGTTTCTATTTCTGTTTTAAAATTATGAGGTCTAGGCACAGCATATTAGATTATATCTCTGCTGATTATCTGATATCTCTATTATTTATAGTATATCTCTATAATATAACTAGTAGTCTAAATTCTATGTATACTGATATCTTAATAATAAGTTTTGTAATTGTCATATATTCTAGATTTAGTTAATAGTATTTTAGATGGTAAATATTTGTATATTTTAGAGTCTACATCTAAACTATAATAAACTATAAACTAGAAGACTAGTTGTCAATATTTAACTAGTTACTAGACTAGCTTAGTAAGTAGATAGATCAAAGACAGAGTACTAGACTCTTGCCTCATTGGGCCTCTCGAATCAGCTTCAGACTTTTGAGACAATCTAGAAATTTAACCTTATAAGGATTTGAGTTTCAATTCAATTGAATTCCAAGATCTACATGTAGTCTAGACTAAAGACACAAGAAAGCCTGATCAATTCAAATCAATCAATGACAAAGCTTTAAAAGTTTTAGATACCGTACTAAATCTTGTCTATAATATATATTAATTATTATAAGTATAAGATGATCTGTGAAGATCTAGAATCTAAATAATAAATATGTCTACTTTTTAAAATTTAAAAATGATAATTAGGCTATAATCATATTAGGTCATTGACATACAAGTTACAATTAATGATAATTAATGAATTATATAAAATAAAATTTTACTTTTAAAATTCTCTTTCATTACACATCACTAGATCTAAGATTAAACTATTAGATAAAGACACTATCTCTTAGAATGGTTCTACTACTATCAGTAAAGCCTATAGTGACTAACAGTACTAACTTTATCAGTGACTAGCTGACTAGATCTATCAGTATCACTAACACTCATTTCACTATTTATCAGTATTCAGTATCATCTATATATAATATTAATTATTAATATACTATCTAGGTCTACAGTAGATCCTACTACTTTTTAATAGTACTACTAGCACTAGCACTACTAGTACTAACTAAGGTCCTAGTAAGTAGTAAGGTGACTTATAAATCAGTTATCAGACTACTACTAGATTCTAGACTAGTAAACTAAAATAAGTAAGAAGGTGGATCTAGATGATATTAAATCTATTCTATACCATGATGTATCATTGTTTTGAACATATAGACATAGGCCACATTTAGATTAAAAATTAATAGGATATAATAGGTTAAATAAATCAGATCTAGATAGATATATAATATATTATAGTAGATCAGATATTATAGTTTATACATTATAGTGTTATACTTATAGTCATAGTAGATTTATAAGTAGATCTAGGATTTACTAATAGTGACACAAGTAATACTAATTTTAATTTAATTGACTAACATATAGCCTATATTAAAATTATATTTAATAATAATTTTTTTTTACTTAATATACACGCCATTATAGTGATTATACGGTCTCTAGATCTACACTACTTTTATATTAATATTACAGTATATATTCTAATACTCATTACTGGCACTGGGTTAGTGAGTACTAGTTTGTTAGTTATAATAAATCTAGATCTATTTCTGTTACCTGTTACACTTACAGTGTTACCTATCCCGGGATCCGATCCATTAGTCTGGTGGATCGTTGGGGCACCAAGCAAGACATGAAGACTGTCTTTCTCCATTCCTCTAAGTCTATATTTATATCCTTTGCCCTGATTAGAACTTCTTTCAGTGGTAGGCCCGTTCTATAACCAACTAGATCTATAATCTAGTTAAATCTAGTACTAGATCTAGATCTATAACTATTCAGTCTATTAGTCTATGTCTATTCACTAGATCTATAAGGTCCATACATAGATCTAGATGATTAGATCTAGAATCTATAATACAACACATATGCAATCTAGATCTACATACATTAATTTGGATTAAGTAGACCACATCTGATCTGATTCTGAAATAAACATTATCAGATCTATCTAGATTAGATCTAGATCTATATAATGTGAAGGTATTTTAAAAATGCGCATTCGAAATTTAAAATACCCAGATTTAAGTATTAATATACCCAGATTGGTAGTTCTCCGTTAATTAGTCATTTGGTTCTATTAAAACATGCCTATAAAAACTGTATATTATATTATTATATAAAAGATATAGTTATGAATATATCACTATAAGCAAAATCAGACAAATGAGTTGCTACTTTTGCAACTCAACATTATGAGGGACTCCCCAATACTGTGAAGAAACGTAAAATGAGTTGGATAGGTCATATTGTATTTACTAATTTACCAACACTAGCTGTCAAAAAAAAAAACATACTTCAAAATTTAGATCTAGATCTACAGTTGAGGAAGCACGAAAAAAAGGGTTGTCCAAATACAACTGGCTGGACAACGCAAAAGAATTGACTGACTCTCTCTTGACATCTTGTTATTAGATCTAACTGCTGACTGGGAAAAGTTGAGGATTTGGTTACGCGGGACAGGTGATAATGATGAAATGTCTTTAAAAAAGGTTCCAGATTTTGTGTAAAATACCCAAATGAGGAAGTACTGGAAACATCTCTTTTTACCAAGTGGCCTTAAAAAAATAACTTTTGTGACGATCTCTTATTCAGGGGAATTTTATCTATTTTATTATATAGTCAGAAAATGGATAAAGTTTCTACAGATCTAATAAAATATAGCAAACGGAAGTTTTACTCTCAATGCAGGTCGATCCAAGTGGCTCGCCGAGTAAATTTGTTCTTTGGCATCATCACTGATTTTTCAAATCGTACGGTGCGCGAAAAAAGATGCTCGACGGCACTCTGATCATAAAATCTCGAAGCTGGTGTTCCATTAGTATAGTTCCATGATTGAACTGAGAGTTTGCCTCACATTTTTTTAGCCTGACGTTAATCAGCGAAAATTCTCGTTCAATTTTTTTTAAAGATCACCATTAATATAAAAGAAGCTCTGATGGGTTTGTGACCGATTTTGTTGTAGCTAACGACTACCACATTCTTCTTCTAGCCTGAGAAGAACTCCTTTTAAAAAACAGGGCGGGGAGACCTCAGGTCTGCCCTGGAAATGAACTCTGCTGTGCGGCGTAGTCCCTCGTAGCTTCCATACAAAGTTAGCTGACCACCAGATACGTCTCCCCGCAGATCGATGAGCTGCAGACACTCTTGCAAGACGTGAACCACCGTCTCTTCTGAATCCCCGCAGTGTCGGCAACGGGTATCAAAATTTGGCCGGAACCGGGCGAAGTATGTACCTATGGGGCAGTGTCCCGTGCGCCACTGCGCTATTGTTGTCTGTTCCTATCTTTTTAGCCTCCACCACGGGTCTTCTCGATTTGGGCGGCGCATGTGCTGGCCAGCTTTTTGCTGATGACCTGTCAGCTCTTTTGCAGACTGTGCCAAGGAAAAATAGTGTGCTGTTTTCTTCAGTTGTTCAGCACTGCCGTACAGGGTGTTGGTTATGTTGGGCTGTAGTGCAAGTAGAGTCTGCCTAAGGTGGATTAGGAAGGGGCATTCAAAAAGGATATGGTTTACGTTTACGGTTTCATAAGGATAGGCGCAGTGTCTGCAAAAGAGGAGTTGTGTGGGATTTTTGTTATTGGGGTAGTAATTCAACAGAAGTGTGTCCTGTTCTTAGTTGCTCTTTGCGGGGGAGGAAATTAATACTGTTCCAGTTTGTTAGGCATATATATATATATATATATATATATATATACACCCAGTAGCGGTCTAAGGGGGTGGCAACTGGGGCAACCGCCCCAGGCCCCGCGCCTGAGGGGGGCCCCGCGCTGGGAGATTTTATTGTCACCAACTTCGAAAACTAAATGAGTGATCATAAACAAGGACTTGTTACTCAATATTTTCCCAGTATACCAAATATACCAATTGCTATTTAAGATTACATTTTTTATTTCGAAATACCGTTTTGTTTCGGTAAAGACAGACGAGTCTTAGAGGCTATCATCGTTTAACATTCACAATAAAAACACATAAGTAGAAGCAACCATTCCTAATCGTTTCGACGTCTAATCGGACTTTATTTGGAAAATGCGTAGGGATAAAGTTTGAACTACTATTTGCATTATGAAAAATTGTATATGAAAAAATACATTTGTAGTAGCAATAATGGAACTTTTGACCAATTGATTATTTAATAAAAATAATCAGTGCTTTTTTTTACCGTCACGTCGTACGGCGTACTTCACTTTTTTTCAATTTGGGGAAAAATATTAATTTTCTTGAATTTTAGCGTTTATTATTAATTTATTAATAGTTAAAAAATTAGGCAATCCATTTATTTTTTTTTAATAAAAAACACTGAAAATAACTAAACAATTGTACGGTGTATTCTCGACTGTCGCTGGTGATACGTTTTAAGACCGCACGCAAAGGTCAGCTTTTCGCAGTAAGCTGTTTAATTTCATAAACGTATAATATTTTTCGGATATAAACAGTATCACCAGTTGGTGTGCTTATACAGTTATTTCGGCAAATCAGCTTCCAGCATGACATATTAAGGTTTTCCAATTGGCTACTGTGTGAACGTGTTGAAAAAAAAAAAACGCGGGAGTATTTTTAGCGGTCCCAGAAAGGGGAAAAGACGCTATTAGTTTTGTGTGGAATGTCTGTCCGTCCATCCGTTGCGTTTAGATCTCGTAAACTAGAAAAGTTAGTGAAAATCCGACATCATAATATTTAAGACCATTCAAAGTTCTGATGCAACGGCTACTTTTTTTTTTCTAAAACCGAAAAATCTAATTTTTAAATCACTTTTGCAAGCAGTTTCTTCAGAAAAATACATCACTTTTACAACTATTCATTATTAATGTTAACAAACACCGAAAGCTCTGTAATAGAAGAGATAATTGATTACCCTTTTTAAACAGGTTTATATGAAAACGTTTTTTTTTTCATTTTTTTTTACATTAGTATTGCTAAGTTAAGTAAGTTTTGTTATACTATCTACTACATTTACACAGAAAAAATCTATTTAGTAAGCCTATGCATATAAGTAGGACATAATTTTAAACAACTATTAATAAGTAGTTTTTCATATCACGTGTCATAATGTGGTAAAGTAGCCAATAAACTTCACTGGGGCACTACACAAGATCTGTCAACCTTCTTTCTCCATTTTACTCTGTCATTTAGCCTATTTGTCATTGATAGAATTTCATTCTGATGTTCTTTCTGAAAATATTGAAACCTCCTTTTTTACCTGTCTGGGTGGACCACATCAGGGGCAGATTTTGAGTTTGTGTTTCCACTAACTGTCCTTGTAACCTTGCTTTTTATAAATTATTTAAAAAAAAACGTGATACAACCCTTCCGCAAAAGTCGGGTCTTCGAAAGTGAATGGACCACTGTAACTCCTATAGAACACTTTATTCTTAAAGAACATCCTATTGGCTTCAATTGGCAGAGTGAGAGGGGCGACATACTATTAGTATTTTTATTTTCATCTATTGACGCAGAACAGTTAAAATACAGTATATAATGTACTTCATCGGCCAATAGTAAACCAGCAGTACCCTACGTAATGTTCTATGTTTTGTTACAAAAATAAGGCCCACAGCTTTGAGGCGAACATACTGTATTGTTATTGTTGCAGCATTAGAGAATGATTAGCCCGTTAGCGAGATGTGGTACGATATATATATTTACAATATATATATAGTCTACCTTTACGACTAGGGGCCCCGCACATGACGCTCGCCCAGGGCCCCGCGCACTGCTAGGGCCGCCCCTGTATACACCGTCTCTAAAACATATATACCTTTTTCTAAACATTTTTACCATATTTAGATCTAGATAGCAGTAGAAATAAACAAAAGCACCTAACAACATCCAACTTAGGACGGTCCCAAGCCCGGCTAAGAAAGGAAGAGGGTTGGGCCTAGGGCTAACTACCCTACCCTGTAAAAACCACTAGCTACAGAAACACCTAACAGAAAATCAACAGAAGTCAATGACCTGGGAGAAGATGGACCTCCAGATTTATTTATCTGGAATCTGATAATGTATGAGACTGGGAAGACAGCACAGATGATAAGGTACAACCTCACCATCTTAGAAATCCGTGAGTCAAGATGGACTGGTTCTGAACTTCAGATGAGCTACTTTTATACTCAGGACATGAGCAAGAGGCTACACACTCTCGGGGAGTAGCCCTGATGTTGTCTAAGCGGGCTCAGAGTAGTGAGAATAAGCGCTTGGACCACGGACGTGGGGACGGAGAGACTCACCCAGAACCGAGGAAGCTAGTTGCACATGGTGACATATGTCCCAGAAGGGTCCACAGGTACTAGTAGAGATGAGATGAGCTAATAACACGAAATATAGTTTTTTGTTTTTGGAAATAGTAGAGATGAGATGAGCTAATAACACGAAATATAGATTTTTGTTTTTGGAAATTGTTGAATAGGACTAACTGTACGGGTCTTTACCATCTAAAGTTGGCCTACTATTTTATTAAGACTAAACCTGCTAAGAAACTTGGGATTAGATATTTCATAAGGGTTGACTCCCGAATGCGTTATATTTTTTTTTAGTAGGCTACAGCCGCAAGCCAGCCGACGGTTAATTAGTTATAGGCTACACAACTTAAGAGCTCATCAATCATTTGAAAAATATTTTTTAAAAAATGATGTGGCTCTAGAGTCTAGACCAGTGTTCTTCAACGGGGGCGATATCGGCCCCTTGGGGGCGTTTTTAAGATTTTGGGGGGCGCTGGGAGCCAAAGGGGCGGTACGGGGGCGCTGGGCACAAAAGGGGGCGGTAAGGGGGCGCTGGGCGAAAAGGGGTTAAATAAGAAACTAAAGGTGTACAGAAACAAAACAAATAAATAAATCTTAAAAATTAAAGCTGGCTTACTGAATATAGACTAATTATAGTAAGCTTACTTCTAATTTAAGAAGTGAAAGAACGTTAGAAATTGAGTTTGGGAATCCCATTTTCTATTTTTAAATTATTTCTATTTTTTACTAATAGAAGGTTATTAGTGTCCTTAGATCTTGAACGCATAAACGTTCATGATTTGATAGACAAGCTAGGTAATTCGCCTTTCAGATTATATTTTCTTTTATCCATATGTTGATGGGTCAATGTTAATTTAAAAACACGTTAAAGCTAACATTCAAATAGAATAATAAAAACAAAACCATTAACGAAAACTGGCTGTATGTAAAGGAACGTTGATAAGAGCTTTAATGAATTTGCAATAGATAAAAAGTATTTTAATGTTCTACTTTGAATGACGGCATTTTCAGATGAGGTTAGGAAACCAAATAAGCTTCACGAACATATAGCAATATCAAAAAAGCCTACATAAACTTTTTTTGGCTCTTACTCAGTAAAAATATTTGGACCATGTGGTAGTGTATGCAGTTTTGATGCGGAGACCATGGCAGTCTTTGAATCCTTAAAAGTCATTGACTCTCAACTCGGCGAGGGACATTTGAGGGCAACACAGATTGTTGTGGGCATTGACTCAAAATCTGTAGGCCCTACTACAGGCTGTGCAAAGTCCTAGACCATGGCCCCCAAATATCGACACTGTCATCATGGCTTCACACAAAATAAAGCAACACTATGGCACCCCTGTAATAATGCAGAAGTTACCGTCTCATTGGCCCACCAGAGAAGGGCAAAATCCACCGACTGAACAGCCTGTAAGTTTTCATCATACTCTGACTATAATTAAAAAAAAACAGAAATGGAAAAGCGGTTTAAGTGCTGGGACAAGTCCCAAAAAGCCCAAGGAGTCTGGGAGCGCATGAGGCGCCCTGACCTCACTTCCCTGTAGTGGAGGCTGTCCAGGCTTAAGTAAGCTATTATAGCACAGTGTAGGACTAGCCACTGTCCTGTTGGCTCATATTTCTCACGGCTATGACCAAATAATGTCCATTTTCGGTGCCCCATCAGCTGGGAAGAAGAGGAAACCGTGCCTCATATTCTGTTTGATTGCACCAGACATGCTGATCTCCATCTCCATCTCGACAGGTCTGGAAAACCAAAAATTCACGACTTATATGGTGACATGTATGCACTACGCAACATTGTTTCTGTCAAGGGCTTTTGCATGACAGGATTTGAGCCTCTGAAGTCCACACTCAAATGGAGTTTGATGATGATGTAGCTCCAAGGACTAAATAAATATTATTTTTTTTTACAAAATTATGTCTTCAGTAAAAAGAATGTTAACATAGGAGGCATACAGTGGCGTAGTTAGGGTTGGGGTGGAGGGGGAGAATATGAAAATCCCCCGGGATACTACTTGAGGAGTGCCAAAACGATTCCTTTTTAATTAATGACGTATTACACAAAACGCAGGTGCTCCCAAAGAGTTCAAGCCTCCCCTGGCCCCTAAACGATGTAAAATTACTAGCCACGCGCCTGGAGGCACAACAGAGAAGTGGCTGCATTTGAATGTTTCAGTAATATTCCAAAACTGTGGTCGAAAATGGAATTATGTTTTGGCTTTTCCATCAACATACATGGTTAACCTAGATTTAGTGCGTAACAAACTTAATGAATAAGCAAAGAAATAGACTGGATTTAGCCACTAGAGGAGACCTTCGCCTTGCTTTGAATAAGCTTGAAATTTCTAATATTGTCAGATTGCAGGAGCCACAGGGTTCTTATATTTTTCCGAATTTCATGCAGACAAAAGCCGTTGTCTGCTGTGGTCTATTTAAGTTTCCTTTCCGTCTTTCGGGCATGTCTTCATTCTTGGCTTTTTTTTTTTTTTTTTTTTTGAGTCTCACATGTTTTCCCCGCAGCTTTTGTGAGAGCCCGGTCTCTCTCAGAGGTCATCTGTTACCAGAGAATGATGTCATATGCTTTACTCTATGCCAGTGAGGGCGAAATGGCGCCTGAGTGGATCTTAATAGCGCTTACGGGAGCACCTCTGTAACTCCATCTTATTCTCAGCTCGCCAAAGAACATCGCCGTTTCATACGGTCGTGTCCCATGCAGGATAAGCGTTATTGGCAGCATACAAATTAATAAATAAATGACATTTTGTTCAAATTAGCCTTCTCACGCTTCTTTATAAGTGTTTTTCTTAGAGGGGGGCGCTGGCAGATTTTTTTAAAAGAAAAAATACGAAAAGGGGGCGGTAGGCCAAAAAAGGTTGAAGACCACTGGTCTAGACGATCCAGATCTAAATCTACATGGAAGCACAAAATGTTCAGAAACTGGCAGAAAGAACAATCGATTTGTTTTGCCTGTTTCGGATGTTCCTTCGGATTATTGCATTCTAGTATTCCTAGCCCGGTTGGAACCTGGGACCATCGAACGTCCATTGCGCATACCACATAGCAGGCGATCAACTTTTTTTTAAAATCGTACATTGGAGTGATTGACCTAGATCTATATTATTTTTCTTTATAAACTGGAAGGCCTATGTTATATTCTGCCTGTAGAACTATAAAACCCGGGCAAATAAGTCTAGATTGCGCCAGTTTTGTTGTTTCTAGAGTTTTCCCCCTTTTTTGACCCGCATTTTCGACTAAATTTAGGCCTTGAGTTGAACTGGACTAGTCTACCAATAAAAACATACAGTCTTGGCGCGAGCTCTTGCGATGTTACATTGCAAGAAGGCTTCCGATTCGTCGAATATCTGTTTTGGTAGAGTGCAAGGCGTTGATTGGCTAATTTGGACATAACGACCCACTTTCAATCCATCTGGCTACAACTGTTGGCGTCTTTTCACAACTACAGCAAAGTAGGAAAACAACCGATTCCGTAAGATCAATTATAATTGTTCATATTTTTATTACTAAAAATTAATATATTTAGATCCATATTACCTAAATAAATTTTTTCTTACTGAAGATATTTAATCTATTTTAATTTATGATAATGCACGTGCTTAGTTGAGTTATGGATTACAAGAAGTTCTTTGAAGAAGGGCACTGATATTTCCTCTGTTTACTCGTTTGCCGCTAGTCTAACACTACACTTGGTCGGCCATCTTCCAACGCGGCAATTTCTTAAAAGCTGACATAATCTACCAAGAATTTAGACTGTAAACTCTAGATCTAAATGTCCCTGGATCATATCTAGATAAACAGTAAAGACACTAAACTTCTAAAGGCACTTCTTTTATCTAATTTATTTGTGTCTTTTTTTTTGTGAAGTAATTTTTAACACGAGGTTTAGAGTAGACGTTTTAGAACTTTTTTGTGTCTTTACTAAAGTCGTAAAGACTTAGATAGAATAACTAGATCTAGATCAAAGACCTAAAAATAGCTCTACTACCTCTACTTTAACTTTACTAGTAGATCTAGATCTAGTAGTAGACTAAATTAGGGAGGTGAAATAAAAAACTTATCTTTAATTTACTTTAAAAAATATATTTTTTCATTAATACATCATTAAAATACTTTAAAAGAACTTTCCAATGCCACCATGTAGCCATTCAACCATGGTGTATAAATTATGACTGTATCAATGTATGTTTAAAGGGAAACTCTGATGGTTTTGACAATTTTTGATATAATATGTGTTTTGATTCACAGATAATGAATATTTTTTATTCTTTTTTTTTATTTCAAATAATAACTTAGTAATTGATGTTTTTCTGACATTATTTTTCTGTGCATCCAAAACAGTCAGACTTTCACCTTTTTCTTTGTGACGTCACACTAACCTATTAATTTAATCTATATTCTCATTAAAAAAATAAATCGCCGTCTATACGGTTAGATCTCAGATCTTGTAAGCAAAGAACAAAATGCGTATTAAAAGGAGATTTACATGCTTGACTAACCACGGTAGTGTATATTTTCTCGCCTGACCACTTAACACACAACAAACATTATCGCTTGGTTGTCTTGTCATGACCGACTACACGTAGTCTAGACTAGCCTTACACTGACCAGTTTGTTCGAATCAGTCAGACACACGATATATTTACTTCTTGGCATAGGGAGAGGTTTAGATGAAAATGTTTTTTTTTTCTCGAGTTGGTTATCCTAATGCTTTTACATCTCTCTCTCTATATATAAAACTATTGCATAGCTCTGGACTATCCCGTCACTAAGCCTAAGAGCCTGACAGCTACTGTAAGAAAGAAGCGATACGATTGATTAAATCTAGTTTCCCTTTAAGTATTGTTGATGGAAGTGACATGTCTAAGATAAAAACAGAATTTCAAAGAACCCTGTTTTTTAGGAGGCGTGGCAAATTTACTGTCCAATTTATTAAATATAAAATTTTCTAAGCATATTAATAAAAAATGATATAATGTTTACTATTACAACTTTTTACGCAGAATTTAAATACGTCAATAACTAAAATTTGAAAAACTATGAGAGTTTCCCTTTAACAGTTAGAAAGTTATTTTTTTTTGTGACGTTTTGGTAGACAAGGACAGAGACGAGCCCTCTCTCTCGCTCAGCTCGCCTCAAATGACGTGACACACCCCCAGCTGAAAAAGTTAAATTGTAGGAATTGAGTTTCGTAGAGGATAAATCTACTTATTAAATAAGAAATTTAATTGTAGATCTAGTATTCGTAGTAAATTTCTAGCTCACAAATCGAATTTATATTCAAATTTACTTGTTTAAAATGTAAATATTGATGAAATAAACAAATTATCGTGTCTAGATCTACACGAAATGTCTTAAGAGGTGTGGATAAAATGGCGGCGCTGTGATTGCAGAAAATAAAATATTTAATAAAAATTGGGATCAAAATCGCCTGAAACAATTTTTTTTTCAAATGTGCTTTAAAATTCATGCTTATAAAAGAAAACTAAAAACTATTTGAATATGTCCAGAATATTAGGCCTTATATGGCATGAAGTGGTTTTACTTCTAGGGTGAAATTTTCAAAAAACGATAAATCCCATAGCCCACAATGCTAACCGTAAATAAAGAAAAAAAAAGTTTTGCTCACGAAATCACAATAAAACTTGGTAGAATTATAGCCGGGCGTGATACCTAACGTGGACAAAAATTTCAATCATCTGAGGATTTCCTAGACCCTGTATTGCTAAAAACAAAAAAAGGGTATTTTTTATAATAAATATAAAAATAATAAATAACTTCAAAAACAAAAATCACATTTCAACATTACTTAGGTCATTGTCTAAAATAATCGATAACACAAATTTAAAAGTTCTCAAGTTTCATTCATAAATGTAATAAACTTATAACTGACGCCAATCCAAGGTTGTTAGACACAACAGTGTTACATGTAGATCTAGCTGGCTGGGCTAGATATAAAATTTAGAAGGGACTGGAGGGAAGCTGAGTGATAAGTGATATACTCTTTTCTACTCAGTCTCCACTCTTCTAATATGTTCAGAGTGGGAGGGTCTACGCCCTCTTCTGATTACTACATCTTTAGACTTAATAATAGCACTAAGCCCATGGCCCACTGACTACTGGAAGGTAAAAAAAAAAAATAACACCTCGAGTTTGACCTCCCTAGGAACATTGATTTTTCAAGGAAAACCAAATATGTGCCGGAAGTGAAGAAATAAGACGCGTAGTAATAAATAACAGTTCATTTGTAAACATTCAAATAAAGAAGTTTTAGTTATAAAACATGAGCTAATCGAGCTTCTGTACTAATAGGGGCTGTTCGAACTACTCTAGTAGATATCTAGAATTCTAGATCTTGACAATGTTGTCTACATCTAATCTAGTTACAGAGATCTAGATCTGTATTCTTAATTAGATATATCTAATGAGTCATAATGAGAAGAGAGAAAATGGTGAATTAAAAGATTATCTACACTACTTTGTACTCTAAAACTACAACTCTTAGGCTTGGCTGGATGAGATACTAGTTGATCTATGTAAAAGTGAAGCATTAATTATTTTTCATTGATGGTTAGATGTAGACCTCTAATAAGATTTCTTCTTTGTTCTCATTTTTATGTTTGGGGGGGGGGGGGGGGTTCAGATGACTAGACCAATACATGAGACATAATGATGTTTTATTTTACCATGCAATGTCTAGATTTATCTATGATCATCATAAATTAGTTCTATATTACTTGGTCGTGCATATATATTTTAGACTTATACTATATATAGATCTTAGATATCATTTGTGATTTGGTAAACCATCTTTGCTAATTATTAAAATTAGCAAAAGAATCTAATTTCTGTGAGACCACTAATTATGCTCTAAACATTTGAAAACAATAACAAAAGGCCTTCAAGTATCAATAGGATAATGAATAACGAAAGTTACAAATTCTAACGCTTATTCCAGATAAGTAATATCCCATTCTTATTTCTTACAGCAAATAATCAGTTTGATTCAGACTTTATCGCTCATAATGGCAGCAACTAAGGGTAGAGGAAAGAAGACAGCTGGAGATTCAGAAGCAGTTGCGAAAGGTAAACATTTTCATTTTAGAAATTAGTGCTTTGCACATCAAGGAAAACCATAAGGAAGATATCTCTTTCTCCATGCTTGAATGCAGGATTTGTGTTTCAAAAAAACATTTAGTTGACAGTGTTGGTAAGGTAAACAAAATATGGCTTGCAGTTTTGAATAAAAAATTCCTTTTTTTTTTCTTTAGCACCTGCCAAGAAAGCCCCCAAGAAGCCAGCAGAGAAGAAAACCAAGAAACCAGGTACTTGAAAATAAATGTTTCGTTTTCTGTGTCTGTAGTGGTTCATCATAGATTTATGTAAATATAAAAACCTCTAATGAAAGTTTACATGTCATAGTTTTTTTTTACATGTTAATACATATCTGTGCTATTCATTCTTTACTTACTCTCTGGAACATATCCCCCATAGT
>JADKLZ010000166.1:30423896-30458221 GCA_021533235.1 Biomphalaria straminea
TGTGCTATTCATTCTTTACTTACTCTCTGGAACATATCCCCCATAGTCTTTTTGAAAGTTTTTTTTCTGTCAGATTGACTCGTCAAAAAACTCATTTTTCTTGGGTTTCCGGCATCATTGTTTGAAAGATGGGTAATTACGTCGACCCCATTGAATGGCAAACTTTTGCTTGCATCTTTGTCAGAGTTGAATCTAAATTATTCGCATCACACAATGTGCTTTTAACCTAAGAAAGTAGTTCTTGGTATGTAGATCTACAACAGCATGGAGGCGTAAAGCACACGATAGATCCGAATGGAAAGATGTTCTAAAATTAGACAGGGCCCACCATGGGCTTTATTGCCACTGGGATGGATGCAGGGGTGCCACTTTTCCGGGATAACCCGGAAATCCGGGTTTTGAGGGGTCCGATTTTTCCCCCCTCCGGGTTTGCCTTCCACAATTTTGTTAAAATCCGGGTTTCTGGTTGATTTAGAATTTTTCGAAGTTTCTTATACCGGTATCATTTTCCCCGTTAATTTTAGTTTGCTAGTTCCGATCGCGCAAGCCGCCATTTTAAAATAAAATCGACAAATTTTATATCTCGCGATTCGCGAGACTTTCACTTTACATGCGCACTAAGCCGTGTCTAAGCTTTATTTACAGAATTTTCTTTTTAGAGTGTAAACATTGAATAGACCTACGGATCGCACCTCGATTCGGTTCGATTTAGAGTCTAGATCTATTTCTATAATCAATCTAGATCTGATCTAGACTGTAAAGTCTCGTATTTAGTATAGATCTAGTCTAGATAAAGGCATAAAGGCGATGTCGAGATAAGTTCTACTCGCGTACCTAGATCTAGAATCTTAGATATTAGAAATAGAAAGAAAAAGAATTCACGAGTGTGAGATTAGATTATTTTTTCTTTCCCCCGCTCTGTGTTTTATATTTGTATAGATTCAATGAGATATAGAGTCTAGTATATAGATCTATAATATAGAGTCTGCGTCTAGTGCTATATTGGTCTAGGGGTAGCCTAGGATTTAGATTTAGGATGGAATAATAACCGTATTCACATCGTTTTTAGATCAGAACTAGAATCAATGATTGAAGAATTAATAAAATTAACAAGTTGGGGTTCGCCTGAAGACAAAGAGGCAAGATCGATTGGTCAATTAATTTTAGTTCTATAGTCTATACAAATGATGTAGAAGCAGTCCAACACATTCTAGCCATCTAGGTCTACATTTAAATATTAGTTACCAAATCTAAATGTTCATTTTGGCGTAGATCTGGACTAAATATCTAATTATATCTTATTGTTGCAATAGATTTACTGGGCTGCTTTTAAAGGAGTAATGAGGGAACAAATGTTAAGAGAGAAACATTTAAAATGACTGGGAGGGGGGGGGGGAATAAACATTAGTTAATATAAAATTGTACTAAATCCTCTAGCAATCCTTTAGCAATAAATACACACAAACTCTATTATAATGATAGGCTTACTAATTACATATTTAAAATATGGGGGACATATTATGATATAGATCTAGGTAGTAATTTACTACTGTTCTTTTGTGTTTGGTGTTTTTGTGTTTAAATTGTATATACGTCGCGTTTCAGGGTTTGTAAAGTTTGGGGTTTACGATTTCAGGGTTTGTAAAATTTGGAAATTCAGGTTTCAGGGTTTACTTGCTCTCATGGGTGGCACCCCTGGATGGATGGATAGTACTTGGCTTTAGTAACTGCTGATAAATACAGTTAATGTCTCTACAATCTCAACATTTCTTATATAGCTATAAGCCGTAGTTATCAGTGTTCTTTCTATTTGTAAATTTTAATTAGCCCCCTTCTTTCGTTTATAATTTTTAATGGAAATCTGCATTCATTTTAAGGAAAAGAGGCATCCTGATATTTTGATTATCTATTGAACATTTGTTTTTCTTGTTGTTTTATTGCCACTGGGATGGATGGATAGTACTTGGCTTTTGTAACTGCTGATAAATACAGTAATTAGCCCGGAAATGACTAGTCCCAAACGAGTCGACGAAAGGATACCTCTCAAAGTCGCCTGCTGGAATGTCTGCACACTGCAGGACAGCAACAAGAATGAATGTCCTCAACGGAAGTCTGCATTGGTGGCATTAGCTGGAAAAGGCCCTGAGGAGTACAGGCAATCGGGGGTGGCCTTTACCAAAAGAAAATCTGCCGCCGAGGACAAATGCAGACGACGAAAAGAAAATCTAAACTGACCACCTGCGGACAATGGTTTTGCTTGCCCTGGATGTGGCAAAATATGTAGATCACAGCTGGGACTGCACAGCCACGGGAAACACTGTATTCCTCACTAATCTTCGGACTCGAAGACAAGCCTATTATTATTATTTCTTATATAGCTATAAGCCGTAGTTATCAGTGTTCTTTCTATTTGTAAATTTTAATTAGCCCCCTTCTTTCCTTTATAATTTTTAATGAAAATCTGCATTCATTTTAAGGAAAAGAGGCATCCTGATGTTTTGATTATCTATTGAACATTTGTTTTGCTTGTTGTTTCTTTAGCTGGTGTCAAAAAAGCCAAATCCAAGGCCAAGACAAAGAAGGCTGCCACCCCCAAGAAGTAGAGAAATTTCACCAAGTCTGTCTTTGATCCCTTTTCATTGTGCATTTTATAGTTTTCGATATTAATGCATACTGTTATCAAAAGTCTCAGAGGGGTTATGAATACACATCTTAACAGTTTTTAATGTGATACAATTTGATTTTTGAAAACATACATATTTTAGGGTAAGGGAAAGTTAAAAAAAAATTTCCATGCAATGCCAGTGAGCATAAGTGTTTCAGCTTTTTTTTTTTCTACATAAATCTACTCAGTAATGAATTTCAAAATTATCCTGGGTGTATACAGATAGTCTCACTAATGGAAGCCATGTGTAGTATAGATTTTTGACTCATTATCATGTACACTTGCATTTTTTTTTTCCAACTGTTCATTTGACCTAATGGTTTTGAATAGATTGATGATATATCATTTACTTATCTGTTTTTAAGACAATGTGTCTAGCCACTGTTTTGTGTGCATGTGTAGACTTGTTTTTGGGGGCCAATTTCATCAGATTTTTTAAAAAGTTTTTTTTTTTTTCATTGAAAATTTTGTTGTCTTCTATATATGTTTGTATGATATATTTACAGGCAAATTGTTTGAAAATTTACATTTTTAGTATTTGCCTCAATTTCAAATGCAGGCTTTGGTTAGACATAAACTTTGTTCTTAATTACAGATTAGTATGTTATATCATTTTTTTATATATATATGTATACATAAATATATATATGAATAATCTGTCACTGTTGATATAACGTTTTAATTTAAACTTCCACTAGTGTTACTCGTTTCACTTTTTTTTTTTGTTCTGTTTTCGGTCACTATGCTGATTATCTTTTCGACATGTTCCTGGTAGCTAGTGTTGATGCCACTTTATTTGGTTATTGTCCTAGAATATTACATCGTACATTATTCGGGTGTTTGTTTGATCAATCTCGGCACATTATTAGTGTCAGTATATCAGTTATTATCTGAAACGTGTTTATCTTTTGTGCTTATTATAACAAGGCAGGGAGTTGGTATCTTTTTAAGGTGTTATTTTGGGGTGTTGCTCAATTGTAATTTTGTTTTTTAGTTGTTTTTTTTTTTAAAGATTTTGAAGCAAATTATTTAAATTGTATTTTTTTTATAGGGATGTCAAAACAGCTAATCAAATTTAATGTACACGTTGACAAATCAATTTATATGACAAATTATCTATTTAAAAAAATTTTTTTTTCTTTTTTATATTGATCTTTCCGTTTGAGTTGAGGCAATACTATTAAAATATTCATGTCGTAATTTCAAGAGTTTTTCACTATTGTTTATTAGCAATATTAATGAACACTTATTATAACATGACTATGCATTCTTAAAATGCCTAAAATATATCTGCAACTTGTGATACTAAGGACTCATACAAAATAGAATTCATTAGTAACAGGCTGACTTATTACTGATCACACCTGATCAATGTAAAAGTCTCTTTATGACTTGAAAAAAAAATGCAGTATGGGGTTATGTAAAACATTATTTGTGAAGAGATATACATTCCACCCCCAATTTCTCTAACATAAAATTTCAACTGTAAGAATCATTTTGAAGATTTAATAGCCTAAGGAACAACTAGTAATAATTGCTTAAAATAGAATAAGTCCGGGTTGTGGAGTTCAAGATTTCTTGGTGATATCAATTAAAGATCACCTTAATAATCTGTCCCATAGTCTATTGGGGCATCATACTTGTTCTGCTAACCATTAGTATTTAGAGTAGAGAAGAATGCTTATAGGATTCAAGAGCATGAAATTGGCTAAAATCTAATATGCTAAATAGTGTTTTTTTTCCTGGTACTTGTTCAGTACAGTACTGTTTCTTATTTAAAAGTCTTAGTGAACTTTGAGAACCCTTTAATATATAGTACAGTTCATTTTTACCTTTTTTTGGGGGGGTGGAGGTGTCCTATGGCCTTGTGAAGATGTTACATATTTGCACATTTGAAATGCAGTCTTTGAATGTGATACAGTACCTCTCATTTCCATGATATTCCTAGGACCTTGCTCAAATTCTGCTTCTATGGTTCAAGATTCCCACAAATACAAATAGTTGCCACAACTGAAAAACTTTTTTTGTGTGCTTTTCCCAAATATTGATAGCAAGAACTGTTAAGTGTTGTTTTTTTTTTTTAAATTTTTTTTTTGCCGACCATACTGATATATTGAGTTAAGTCTTCAAAGTTTTTATGTTTTATTTTGTAATTTTGCCACCTGTGTGTCAGAAAGTTAAGATTAAATATAATGGTAGCAATTATCCCTTTTGACTGGTTGGGCCTCTCCTGAATTCTGTGTAATGCCAGGGTTCCAAATGCTAATCTGCTGTACAGATACTGTTCAATTCTTACTAATTACTGAGCCAGATCCATTACAATAGAGGGAGAGTAGTTCTTAAGGGACTGCAGGCAAGACATGGCCTATACTGTGCCAATGTGCCTAAAACCTAACCAAACCATTACAATTTTTTAATAACTCCACACTGACACATAAACTTTCAAGGAAAAAGAATTCTTTTTCTCAATAGGCAGTTTTATTTTCCAATAAGGCAATAGGCAGAATTTCATATATTAAAATTTATGAAAAATTGAATTGGCTAACATTTCCCTAACACCAAAAATATGCATAAACCAGTTATCTAATATCCTTAACCTAACATCCTTAACTATGTTATCAGTACAAAGAATGACCATAGCCCCCCCCCCAAAAAAAAAAAAAAATTAATTATATAAAATTCACCAATTTTTTTTTTTTTTAGCTTAAAACTATACAAAAGTTAGAGACAGCACTTCACTAAATAAATAACTTTTATGAATTCCTTTTGAAGATAACTTCTTGATAACGCTTCATATTGTAGACCACATTAAATTTTAAAATGAATACAATGAGAAGTCACTTGTGACATAGAAATGAAAAAACTTTGACCTCACCTGTTTACTCTTAAAATATCTTTAAGGCAGCATGAAAATGTCTTAGACTAAAGCTCTACACTAGTCTGCCAAAACCAGGTTTACATTAGTGAGTGGACAACCTATTTAGCCTAAAGGCCATATAAATTCCCAGCCCATCTTTCACAAGCAGCATTGCTGCAAGCAAGCAATGGGAAAGTAATCCTCTGTGAATGCATAACACACTATTGGCTGAAGTTTCTAGGGGCCAAAAGACTCCTTGTCATGGGTGAAATATGGACCTCTGGTAAGTATTTCAAGAACAAGAGAAATAAATATGAATTTCCTCCCTGACTCCTACTTGTATGTTAGTGAAGATAGGATCATTTATGGAATAACCAGATATACCGGTACGTGTAACTACCTTAAGGGCGCGGTGGCTGAGCGGTAAAGCGGTTGGCTTCCGTACTGGAGGTCCCGGGTTCGAAGACTGGGATTTTTATTTAGGGATTTTCGGGCGCCCTTGAGTCCACCCAGCTCTAATGGGTACCTGACATTAGTTGGGGAAAAGTAAAGGCGGTTGGTCGTTGTGCTGGCCACATGACACCCTCGTTAACCGTAGGCCACAGAATCAGATGACCTTTGCATCATCTGCCCTATAGGCCACAAGGTCTGAAAGGGGAACTTTACTTTTTTTTTTACCTCACCAATGTTAGTAAACAATCACAATGAGGAGTGGCTCAAACAATGGGCATCAGGAAGATAACAAACGAAGAATTTCATTAAAACATGGACAAATATTTTCTAATTTATTGAAGCAGTCCAATTTTGTAAAAAGTAAATGAAACAAACTTTATTTTTGTCTAACAGTTGTGCATAACAAAGAATTCGATATTCTTTTTAAGTCAAAGTAATTGAAAACAAATTCAACATTTTACAAACATTTAAACTTAATACAGAAAAGAAAAGGAGAACTTAATTAAAATCAAGTTCCAAGTAAAAAAAAAAATAATTATTAACATTCATACATCCCTATTTGAAAAAAGTCTAATTAAAAAAATTACTAAATACCGGTACAAGAAAAATGAGTAAACAAAAATTTAAAAAAAAATATTTTATAATATGAGAGATTACTATTCTACAAATGGAAGCCTGATATGGGAACAATTAAATAAAAAGCAAAGATTTCTTAGCACAAAGCAAAGCCTGTTAAGTTTTATGTTTATGAATAAGTATTATTACAGCTGGAGGCGCAGTGGAGGAGAGGTAAAGAGCACAACTTCCGAAGCAGGGATCCCAGGTTCGAATCCTGGAGAAGACTGGGTTTTTTAATTTCGGGATCTTTGACCCCTGAGTCCACCAGTTCTAATGGGTACCTGACATTAGTTGGGGAAAAGTAAAGGTGTTTGGTCATTGTGCTGGCCACATGAAACCCTCCTTAACAGTGTGCCATAGAAACAGTTTTTTACATCATCTAATAAAGATTATTACAGCTATAACAAACAAAAATGTACATTTAGTGACAAACAAACTAAATTAACTTTACAGATGTGAAATCATGAGAATTATAAGGGTTCAACTGGTAAGCTCTTATTAAGTTTCTTATAAAGCATTTCAAAGAATATCCAAAAAATGGTAACCTAAGATAAATCAAATTATTGTTTATTCATATAATAAATTACATGCGGTTTAAAAAAACAAACACAGATAAACGAAGAAGGTCATACAACGAATTACAAGAAACCTATACCTGATTAATAAAGAATAATAAACCAAAATTAAGTCAGATCAAACCAGAAGGTCGTACATCAAATTACAATAAATATATTTTAAAAAATTAAATCAGATCAGACAAGATGGCAATACATCAAATAACACGAAAAAGTGAGTACCATGTATTTGCATGCCTTAAAAAGCAACATGTCTCAAAAATATGAGGTGGGGGTCTATTGTCACTGTGACCTCATTCTACCTCTTTCTAGAAACAGGGGTCAGGTAAAAAAAAAAGTCGCAGAATAAATGTGTTACTTATAACCATCCAAACAGAGAAAGCAGTCACGAAAAAAAGTCGCATATGTCATTTCCTAGAGGGTCATAGTTAAAAATATTTAGAAATAGAAGTTTCTACCATTCTGGAAAAGACGATTTAAAAATGTATAAATTGGAGGAAAGTGAGTTAGTCTGGGTCCTTTCATTGTAACAGGTCCTTAAGCAGTTGGAAGTCCATGAGTTGTTTAGAGTCAAGTTAAATATAGAAAGTTCAGTTGTATCTGTTATGACATGATTAGAACGTAGATTTATTTCGGGAATAATAAAGGGGTAAGTTTTAATTAGTTACGGAAATGACGAATAGTTAGATTAAAAAACAGAATGCTTTTAGTAGACCCTAATGACAAGACGCTAATTATTATAATTGAGGACGGCAAGTACATAAAGACAACGACAGATCCCTTATTGAGTATTAAAACTTGTTTTATAGTTAAAGCGCTAGTCGACTTCATCTATTGCTTGTTTGGCCTTTCGTCTGTGGTTGAGATTACCTCCTGTTCAGTTTGTTTGATATTTACCACGCCGAAAGAGTCACAACAATCAGTCCTCTATTGTTTTCAGTACTAAACTGTATCAGTATCAAGTTATATCAGAGCTAAGTTGTAACAGTATAACTGCAGCGTCAATAAGAAACAATATTTTGTGGTTTTATTACTTCAAAAGTTGATGCTGAATTGAGAATTAATGAATTGTTTGAATTTATGAGTTTTGTATGTGTGTGTATTAAATATCCCACCAAGTGATCCTGTTTGTGCCATTATAGATATCAAAGAAAAGAAAGGTATTGAAACAATTATAAATATAAAATCATCCAAAAAATTGGCACTACAGAAAAACAGAAATCATCACACCTATAGCTTAAATATTTGTCTAGTGCATGCAATACTGTATGATTACAATTCTCCATCTAAATTTTTTTTTCATTAATTACCACACATTTCTTCTAATTACATGGCTACCACTCATAGTTCTAAGCAAGCAATGAAGCATAAAGAGAAAACACTGCATTCATGTAGGTTACATATATAACAAGGCTATGTTCTATTTAAATGACTAGAACTCTACATAGTGAGTTGATCAGTTCCAGTTTTTTGCCTTCTTGGCAGGCTCAATAATCTTATGTGCTATACTGCATGGTAGAAAAACAAATTATTGAAACAAATTCTTTAAGCTTTTGGTCTTTGAATTATAACAGGTAAAACATTGCATCTGTTTGAATTACCCAATATAACAAGTATAACATTTGCATGTTAGTAAAAAAATGTTAATAGACATGATGGCATACAAAAGACAGCATAACAGTCAAGCTGGTCTCTTGCTAAATTTTGGAATAATCTCACAAAGTAAACAACTTTAGATAAATTACTAAACATTACATTTCATCAATTTTCAAGGTAATAAATATACAAATATATTTGTTCTTTGAATGTTAACAGTGGTTTTGTCAAAAATATAATGCTGTGACATCACTATTGTTCTAAGAGTCTATCTAGTTAAAGATACGGGTCGAGGGATTAGCGCATACAGCCCATCCTCTCGCTGTTCAGTCTGGTATGTTTTCAGCTTGGGCCCCATAGGGGATTCCCCCGTCTCCAGGTCAAAGGTGAAGTAATGCATGGGGCAAGTCAGTTGGTAGCTGCCTCCTAAGTCCTCGATACTTCCCTGCTCCAGGGGTCCCTTGGCATGTGGGCAAGCGGAGTTGGTCAAGAAAAACTTGCCAGGCTCGACATAAAACAGGGCCAGGTTGGGTCCACCCTCCATGTAAATTTTTCGACATGCTTTGCTCTTTAACTCATCGATGCTCCCCACAAAATGCCAACTCAAAACCTCTGATGTCTCAGTTTCAGTGTCTGCCATGGTGTCCAAGTTTGTTTGTTTTTCTCTTGTAAATATAAAAACAAGGCTCTCTGTGTTAGTTAGTCCAAGCTTCTTAACTGAATTAATGTTAACTCAAAATTCAGTAAAGCCAGAAAAATAAAAAAGTTTTATTATTTTTAAAGTACAGCAGACTTTGAATTCAGATGTTCAGACTCACAGTTTGGCAAATACTTTACACTTGTTCACAAATGAGGTCTTCAGTCATTAAAATTCAATTCATATCGTTCATATAAATCTTTGGTTTGCAACCCTTCTGCCTCTGCTGAAAAAAGAAAAGGTAAAAATATAAACTTTGTTTTGAGTTTATGAAAGTAAAGTTCCAATTTCAGACTTTTGATGTCTATATGGCAGATGATGTAAAGGTCATCTGAATCTGTAGCCTATGGTTTACGAGGGTGTCATGTGGCCAGGACAACGACCAACCGCTTTTACTTTTTCCCAACTAATGCCCAGTACCCTTTAGAGCTGGCTTTTTTTTACTTTAAGTGCAGAAAAGGTTGTTTTTTTACTATGATAAAATAACATGTTTGCTACAAACAAGGACAATGGGGCTTACAAATCTAATAGCTGACGTTTAACAAACTTGAGATAATTATTTAAGCAAAGGTAAGTTGATAGCCGACAACGACAATAAAAAATGTCAACATTAAGGCATTTGTCTTCAATTCTGAAGATTTAGGATGAGTGCAGTATTTCAAATGGCCACATAAACCAAGCTGCAACATATCGGAGAGCTCTATAAAGAACAGCCCTTGCTGAAGACAGGTGCAGACGATGAAAACGAATCTACATCATGGTAGACAACAGCTTTGCCTGAATCAGTTGTCAACATTACCAATTGTGATAATTGTATTAGTTCCCAAAAACTTTACGTCTAAAAAAACAATTTTATGCGCTAGTGAATGAGTACCTATTCTTCCCATCAACATCTGTCCAACATCTTTGATTTCGTTGTATTCATGCAACTTGTCAATGTGTTCTTGAAGCTCTTTTTCTTTGTAGCCTCTGCAAAAAAAATAATAATTTAAAGGTTGTCTTCACAACTTATCAGCAATACATGGGCAAACAAGCTCTTCAAGAAACAAGGTCCTAAAGAAAAGTAATAAAACAATAGTTTCGGTATCCCACTAATGTTTAAGTGTTGCGTGGATATGTAGCATGTATGGAGACACACCTTCGATGACTCTGTAATAGAGGAACTGTTAACTGATACCATAATACCAGTTACCTATTCCTTAGTCTGGTGGACCGTTGGGGCACCAACCAAGACTTTAGACTGTCCTTCTCCATTCCTCTCTAACCTTTGCCCTGATAAGAACTTCTTTCAGTGGTAGGCCCGTCCATTCTTTTATGTTGTCTTCCCATCGTTTTCTCTGTCTGCCTCTTCTTTTTCCTGGTACTGTTCCCTGGAGGAAGGTCTTTGCGAGCCCCGAAGATCTTGTTATATGGCCATAGATTTTTAGCTTGCTTTTTTTCACAGTGGTTAGCAGGTCATCATGGGGTCCGATCGCTGCAATAACCCTGTCTCTAATATCCTAGTTTGTGAAATAGCAGCAGCAGATACCATAATACCCAATGAAAAAAATGATCACACTAAAGCAAATTCTATGTCCCAAAGAAATATAGGCCTCAAGTTGTCTGACACCTTCAAGAAGAAGTGACACTGACATAGGCTGTTCCATTATTTCAGCAAATGTGATTGGCACAGTAAGAAGTAAAAGTAAAGTTCCCCTTTCAGACCTTTGCGGTCTACAGGGCAGATAAAGTAAAGTTCATCTGATTCTGTGGCCTATGGTTAATGAGGGTTCATGTGGCCACACAACGACCAAACGCCTTTACTTTTCCCCAACTAACGTCAGGTACTCATCAGAGCTGGGTGGACTCAGAGGCGCTCGAAGATCCTGATATTAAAAATCCCAGTCTTCACCAGGATTCAAACCCCAGAACCTAGTTCAGTAGCCAAGCGCTTTACCGCTCAGCCACAGTGCCTCCGATGGGCACAGTACATAGTTACAAATCTTTAATCAAAGTTAATGATAGGATAGAAAAAAGCTTGGTGGGCATATTTTATTTTTTATCAGTTACAATGTTATACTAGGCATTCTGCCATGCATGCAGCAGCCTCATTGGGTACTGGCCAACCAAGCACTTTCCCAGTCCGCCCTGTTTTCCTGTAAATTTTAACCAGTTTAAAACAAAATACAATTCTGAAAAGCTCATCATTGTTAACCATTTAGCCACTAAGCAATTGTCAGAAGAAACAATTTCACTATCCTTAAGAGAAGGGATATAACTCTGTAGTATCAATTATTTTAAAAAATCATTTTTTTTTACTTAATTCATAGAAAAAACTAATAAAATTCTTATTTTCTTAATAGAGAATAGCATCATGTTTCAAGTCATAAATAGGTCTGGATTAAAATATGTTGGATTTAGTTGCATTTCTATCTCCAGTTTGACTATATCTAACATAATACTGGATCTAACTTTATTTTTTTCTTCGCTACTCAGTCTCAACAGGCTCCAAAACACTTACCCCAAACATAATTTCCTTATAATATTCCCATTAAAATTATATTCAATGAAAGCATACACATTAGCCTAAATATAATCCATTTTTGTAGGCTAGCAAAAAAAACAAACAACAAAAAACAAAAAAACAATTTTCAAAAAAATCATAAATATCTATGCTGCAGATACAAAATAAACACCTAAAAATAGTTCAGAATTTGTAAATGTATAGTTTTTTAAAAACTAGCAAAACAACCCAAAATCATTGACAGCAGGCAACTCCCAGGGACTTTAGCTGTCTAGCAGCAGTGGTGACTATGGTTGTGAAATGGTTTAATTTGTTTCACTTCCTTTTGCGTGTTATCAATTGGGTGTTCTAAAAGTCAGGAAGTTAAATAAAAGAATCACACTATTAAGGATTTGAACTTGAGATCTCTCAGTTCAAAAACTAAATACTTAACCACTTGGCCACCAAAACCCCTCATCCCTTTGAGCTAACCAGAAAAGTTCTCTCAACACTTACAAAGCTGTCAGCTGTTCAATTTCAGATTCCGTTTTCTCCAAGGTTTTTCTGAGGGTCTCAATCTGTTCTTGAAGCTGTGATTCAGTGCAAGTGTTGGGTGTGTCCTAATGAAATAAAGCTTTTTTTATTCAAACATGGTTTGTGGATAAATTTGAAATTTAAATGAATTTGTAAAATTTAACCTTCATCCGGTTCAAAAATGGCCTTGGTGAAAATTGAAAACTTACTTAATTTAAGAAATGTGAACAAACATAACTATATAATGCATCAAGACATCATATCCATTACAAATGAGCAAACTAATAGCAATACTGGTCACTTTACAATAATGATTATCTTGTCCTCACTATATCAAACTTTGGAGTATAAAATGTTTTATATAATTCTGTAGGCAGTTACTGTTTTGCATATTTTTTTTGTATGGAGGACTCGTCTGTTTGAATTAAGAGTCAAAGATACTTTCACTGTTCATACAACCAATATGATTGTTGCCATAGCTACTTTATATTCACAAAAATACTTTATAATAATGATATAGTTATAGTTTAGAAGAGTATGATGTCCTGGAAAACATTTATGTACAACTGAAATTGCCAAATGAACATTTTTATTTCTTAAATCTAAAGAAATGTTAGTTAAGAGAGTTCAAGTCTCCAACTCCAGCCTAGATGTGATCAAAATATATAAAAGCCTTCATTTAAACCTAACGATTTACGAATATAAAGAAATATTCTATTTTGGGTGATAAATGAAGTTAACCTATTTTAGTGTGGCAAACAGCTTTCAAGTGCCCAGTAAGACAAAATACAATTTCATGCAATGCATTGCAAAGGTAAGTGAACTGAGTCTTAAAATCTCAGAAAAAAATAAATGTTCTTTTATGTTTCTGATGTTTCTTCAGGATTAAATATTTTTTTTTACATTGTACAGACGGGCAGGGCTCAGACATGAGACAATTGATATGACAGTCCAGAGCACATACCATAAGACCAGGCAGCTAGCCGGGTAATGAAAAATATAATGTAGGCTCAGCAAGCAAGCCCTGATAATATAATCTTGTCATGTTAACTATTGCATTGTAATGAATAAAAACACTTGTCTCAAAGCAATTAATCAGTATACAAGTAACTCACAGATGATCTGTTCAATGGAGATTTAAACTGCTTTGTCACAGGAGATTTAAAGGAGGACTGGGTTGGAGCACTAGGCTTGCAGCTAAAAAAAAACATGAAACAACCTACATAAATTGTTACAAATAAAATTAATAACATATATAATGATACAAAATTAGTGACATGAAACCTTGGTATGTTATTCCTAGGTTTTTTCTCAGCCATCACTGCTGAGATCTGTTTAGCCTCTTTTTCAACCTTTGTGGATGACATACATATCTCGCAAACATGTTACCAATAGAGGACTCCTTTCTTGCATGAGCAATTGCCCCTTATGTGAAATAGCGACTGAATGTTAGATGAGATCTCAGTACATATCCTTAGACAAGACAAAAAATGATTACCAAAGTCAGCCCTAACATGGAAGCAACAAAAGAGGAGAGCAAAAACATGGCTGTCTGTAAATAATATGCATATCACCTTCGCACCTTCTTAGAAGACCTAAAAACCATAGGCAACAGCTTAAAAGAGGTTGAAGAAGTTGCCTATGGTTGATCTCAGCGGAGAGAGTTTGCTGCTCTATGCGCCTAATTGGTCAGGTCCAGCAATCCTATAACTAACGATACAAAAGACTTAGGGGATCACCTTGATCTAAAAAAAAAAATTTAGAGTAGAAGCAGGGATACTAGTTTTTTAAGATACTGGTAAAAAAAAAATACAACTGCAATAAAGATTACTAAGTTGTAAATGCTATTTAGAAGCAGGGATACTAGTTTTTTTAAGGTAAAAACAAAAATACAAATGAAATAAAAAATTTTTTTAATGCTATTTTAGATTCAAAGAAACAATGGTAAAAAAAATGTTGGATAACAATAAAAACACCATCTAGTAAAAAAACAACTATAAGATTTGTTGATATTTGTTTTATTTCGCCCGTATGCAAATTACCACCCCAGTGGTCAAAGGTCACATGCCCACCTCACAGCATCCTTTCACCCACAACTGCAATAGAGCCGACACAGACAGCCGTTAGGCATGTATTAGACGAACAATGGCTCTATCTTATTGCAAATGGGCGAAATGACTCTGGACCAGAAGAATGTTTTTTTTTTGACATTTCGATGGTCTACAGGTTAAGTTCGCTTAGGGAGTTATCGCTAGGCAGTGATGTCGTTTCCTGGGTCACTGGTTTGAGCCTTGGTCGGCGCAGTCCCTTATTTTCGTAGCATTTAATTCACTACTTTCTCTCTTAAAGACTTTGTCCCTGGTGCTGCTATTCATTTATGTTTAATATATATATGATTCACCCACTCAGTCACTGTTTTTTTCTCTCATCTTTTCAAGTGTTGGTAGAGCACTAAGACAGCTAAGAGTCTACTACTCACTACTAGTACTACATCTAGAGTTAGAGTGTTAGAGTAACATAGTCGTTGATGATAGAGTCAGAGAATAGAGTCAGCTGAGTGAATGTCTAAAATAAAAATAGTCAAACAAACAGTTTGATTCCTACAAGTACAAAACTCTATATTTCTATAACCTAACAACTCATCTCTTATATCTAGATTCTTGATCTATATTATAATAATTATATAGATCTCTACTAATATTGAGTAGTATATTGTCTATATAAATAATATAAATTATAATATATCTAGACATATAATTCTATAGATTATATTTATATTTATATAAATATAAATAAAGATACTGTATTACTGTCTGTCTCTAGAATACTCTCTCTATATAGATTTAGATCGTCTAGCTGCCAAATAATGAAATAATATGTGACATGAAAATTGTGAAAAATCTGGGGGCCTTAGTCGCCTTAGATGGGAAGTAGGGAAGTTTGAATGCTGCATGCAAGATTAAGTAATGACTGAGATTTAAAAGCATATATGCAGATATACTTGTTCCAAATTTCACGATTCCATCTATAAAAAATCATGCCTCCATAGTTATAAAGTTATTTTGTTTACTAGATTAGTTTTGATCATGATCAATCATGATGAGTTTAAAGACAAAAATTCATTAAAAAAACTTTTTCTTAATAATAAGTCTATAGTCCATTTTCATACACATAGTATACTATTTAGTATAAATTTTAGATATATATATTATAATATATATCAGTATTAGCCTTATTAGCCAGCCTTATGTTCCATGTCAACCGATGTTAGGTCAAAGACCACAAAAAAAAATTCATAACTTTCCAACTACTGTTAAACATACAGCAGTGAGTAACAGTGATTCACTCAGTCATACAGTGACTGAGTCACTTTTACATTCATAATTTAAACATCGACATCAGATTGATCAGAATAATCAGATCATGATCATCTACTATATTTAATCACGCCTAACAAACATCCCCTATTTACTGAAATTAACAAACAGCCCAAAATCTTTGTTAAAATGAGCCTTTATTTTAATAACTAAGACGAAACTGGTCTATTGTTTTTATTTATACTCCATTTCTTTATAGTTCAGACACAGCTAATTTCATTTACTCTGAAAAACAAGGGTTTTACACGGGTTCAAAGGGCACTGGTAGGATGATGCCATTTTTTTTTCTTCTAGGACAGAAGGAGGGTAGGTCCGGGATTAAGAAGATTTTAGGTCTAGTATAGGTCGTAGGTCTAATATTTTCTTACTTAATGTTAATTTCTTTTAGCTGTTAAAACAAGTGTGATGTGAATGAGTAAAAAGAAAGGAAATATCGCTAAAGCAAGTGCTAATGACTTGGATATAATGTGAATGAAAAAAAATATGTTTTTATGAGTGCACAATCCTGCTTCTCTCTCTTTCAGACTCTCTTTCTTAATTAAGCACCTAGCATGGTACCACAAAGAAAAAAAAAGTAGCGGAAGGGACAGTTATTGATCAATCTGGTACCAAATTAGGTCACAATCACAGACTGGAGTGAGCGGGCTAAACGCGCGGGGTCGCGGGAGTCGCGCATTTTATTTGTTTTTTGGGTCAACTAGATTCTAGATCTACAAGATGATCTAGGTATGGTCCTTTGTAAAGTTGAGGGTTTAGCAGAGAAGGGACCAATTAAAAGAGGAAAAAGTAACACTGATCTGTCAGTCTTGAGTTGGTTTAAAAAGAAAATATCAGGTGGCCGAGCCTTGCTCAGTTAAATAATTTATACTAAGAAAGTTTATATACTACTGCTACTGGTGCTACAGCCCATGGAAAGATATGGCCTGCTTTTAAACATCCTTCCATTCAGATATCTCCTGGGCCTTTCTTCACCACACCCTAACGGTAACCCCAAGTTTTTTTAAATGAGGTTTATAGTTAAATCAAAAGTGGCTGCAGCGTACGCAAGCTCCTTGACCGCTAGCTAGATATCTTGTTCAGTGTGAGCAAGTAAGGAGTAGAGCAGCTGTGTAATCACCATTTCCTTTGTTTTGGTACGGGACATTAGACACTGAAGCATGAACACATGGTCATAATTTTACCAGCAAAATAATAATTATAATAAGGCTTGACATCAAATCTGAAGATTAATGAGAAATGCAGTATTTCCCGTGGCTACGCAGCCCCAGATGTGGCCTACATATTTTGCCACATCCAGGGCAAGCATAACCATTGTCCTCCGGTAGTTGATTCAGATTTTCTTTTCGCGTCTGCGTCTGTCCTCGGCAGCTAATTTTCTGTTGGGCCTTTGTATAGAGGGAATTCTTTAAGTCCGACAGTTACGCTTCACAGAGCAGTACTCTGTATGAGAGACGAATCTCAGACAAACGCATGCCAAAGGCGGTCTTTTTTTTTTTGTGAGCTAATAAAGTGGTCGGCGTAACACCGAAATGCTTAATAGACCAACTTAGGCGCCAACTTGTCTTAGCTGACAATTGACATAGAAGAGAGCACCTGGTTGCATGTGGCTTCAGAACGAGACAGCTGGAGATCACCAGCAAAATAAATAACAAAGTAAATGGTATCTACACCGCTCTACGCAATTTAGGTGTAAACAATTTATTAAGTACTTAAAACGCAATAACTAATCATACATCGGTACATTTAATTTCATTACTTTCCTGCCATAGTTCTATAATAAATCAATCTTCAATAAGATGGTGCGCAAATGTTTAATTAGGTCCAATGATACTTTAAAACTCGTTCTTGTTTGCATTGTACTACGGTAAGCCTAGTGACGTAAGCAGCGTTTTTCCCGTTTACGTCATGGAAAACTTTCATTCATAAAATGTTCTAACCAAAATTAATTTTACAACATTGAGACATTTTCATATCAAAATAACGGTCCAACTCGAGTTTTCCAGATGTGGCCAATGAGTTCAGAATTTTTTACTCACTAATACACACATACCTTGAAATTTTAAAGAAAATCGTTAGAGCCGTTTTCGAAATAAAATTTATATATATATATATATATATATAAATAAATATATATATAGGTACTTTAACAAACCTTTCTCTACTGACCTATAAACTGCTAACTAGCAGTAGATATAGTTTTGAAACAGAATGGCTAGACTTCCAAACCCATGGTGATAGTTGATTGATTGTTGTTTTAACATTTGCTTAATTTTTTAAAAACCCTTGTGCTAATCTTAAAGGAGGATTCCTAAGCTTTTGAATGATACCACATTGTCAATAAATAAAAATTGTGTTTATTTAGAAAATTTAAAGTAAAGTCATAGGTAAGAATGATTTGCATTTAATATAATTTTAAAGCAAGCTTGCTAATTTTTTATTGAAGTTAGTCCTAGATTTATGCTTAAAATTTTTTATTTCATCATTTTTTATTGAAATTTTGCTCCCCAAAATTAAAAAAACCTTCCCCAACGTGTTAAAAATGATGCCAAATTAGGCTATTTTTCGAAATGGATAAGTAGAATAATTATAACTACCATAACAATCTATGACTATAATATTAAAATCAATATTTCTATTAAAGAGTAGTGTTAGAAATCTTTTTTTTCTATACTTAGGTACACAAAATATAAAAGGAAATCAGATTATTAAGGTAAAATTGGGCCCATCCTGACGATGTTTAATGAAGTCACTCAATGATGCAGCGACGCATGGCGCCAGACATTAGTAATTCTCGTTGATAATATGAAGTATAAATGATTTATGCATTGTTTAACAGCTTATTTTTGATCAACCTAGTGGAGAGAATGCTATCAAGGTGTTATTTTACATTAATATTTAAAAATATTATGAAGCTGGGAAAGTTTCTACCAAACCGCATTCTAGAAAAAGGATCGAAGTCAATTTTCAAACAATTGAATTAACTGTTAATCAATGTTAGCTGCATGTAAGGTGAAATAATCAAATTAAAAACCATATAATGGGGTAGATGTGTTCCAAATTTCAAGCTTCTATCTATAACGGTTCTTCTTCTTCTTCTTCTTCTAACCAGCTTTTTACTGCTGAGCTGTCAGCTCTTTTGCAGACTGTGCCAAGGAAAAATAGTGTGCTGTTTTTTTCAGTTGTTCAGCACTGCCATAAAGGGTGTGGTTATGTTGGGCTGTAGTGGTAGTAGGGTCTGCCTAAGGTGGATTAGGAGGGGGCATTCAAAAAGGATATGGTTTACAGTTTCATAAGGGTGGGAGCAGTGTCTACAAAGTGGGAGTTGTGTGGGATTTATTTTATTGAGATGATAATTTAAATGAGGTGTATGTCCTGTTCTTAGTTGGAAGATTGTACATTGCTCTTTGCGGGGGAGGAAGTTAATACTGTCCAGTTTGTTAGGCATGTTCATTTCTTTGTACATGGCTCTGCCTGTGTTTCCTGTTGCCCATTGGTTAAGCCACTCCTCTTTGTGGTTGCTGATTAGCATTGACCTTAGGGTGAGGTAGTTGACAGGTCTATCTGGTTGTTCCATAGATGATCCTGCCTTTTGAGAGCTTATCTGCCCTTTCATTTCCCATGACACCAATGTGTCCAGGGATCCACTGTAATATGATGTTGATGTTTAAATTGGTCATCATCTGGTGTATTATCATTTTTAGTGTTGTCAACTCTCTTGGGCTTTTTGAGGTGCTGCTGTTTAGTGCTTGAAGAGTGGATTGTGAGTCTGTAAAGACAACAATATCTGATGGTGCTTGTATTCCTTCATGTAATTTATTTTCGACTGTCTGCAAGGCTATGGTAATTGCCTCAATTTCAGCTTGGAAGTTTGAGCAGTAGTCGCCACAGGGTGCACTTATTTCAAAGTGTATACCAGGAAGGCACCAAGACCGGCATTGATGGTGGCTTTGAAGGCTGATCCGTCTGTGTATATATGGATGGTTGTTTTTAGTTTCAAGCGTGCCTACTTTGAGCTCCAGTGGATTGGATTCTTTTGTTAGGGTGTTATTTATTAAATGTGTTTTAATTGTTGGTTGTTTATAGTTAAGTCCAGGAGTTATGTTTGGGAATCTGGTAATTTTTTCTCTGTTATTGGGTAGATGGTGTTTTAGGGCTAGTTCGTCAGTAAGTTGAATCAGTGTTCTTTGCTTTTTTTTTTATTGTTTTTCCTATTTCTCTGTGTTAATAGTTTATTTGGATGGTCGTCCTCCAACCTTCTGTATCTCTCAATAGCTTCTAAAGCTGCTCTGTTGCGCCTTAACTTAAGAGGTTCAATATTTGAGTCTATTTCACAGGCAGCTGTGGGAGTGGTTCTCATACCTCCACTGATCAGACGCAAGGCTTGGTTTTGGACTGCGTCCAAAGCTGATTGATAGGTTTTGTTGGTGGCTACTTGTATGGAGAGACAGTTATCCATGACAGATCTGACGTATCCAGTGTATAACTGTCTTAAGGTTTTCTTTTCAGCTCCCCAGGATGTTCCTGCTAGGTGTTTCATTATGTTTAATCTCTGTGATGCCTTTTCTTTTAAATCAGCCATAAAGTGTTTTAGAGACAGACTTTGGTCTAATTTTACACCAAGATAAGTTGGATTTTCTTCTTTATTTATTGGCTGTGAGTCTATTTTTAGGATGTAGTTTCTTTTTGCTATTTTGTTGCTGTGGCTAAAGATTGAATAAACTGACTTTTCTTTGTTTATTTACATTTTCCATAATTTTGAAAACATGGAAATAGTTGTGAGGGCTCTGTTTAATTTGGATCTAGTCAGCACTGGATATTTCTCTGTTGTCCAAATTAGGAGATCATCTGCGTAAAGTGCCTTATTGACTGAAATGAGGTCTGGGAGGTCATTCATGAAGATTTTGCGGTAGGCCTTCTTCCAAACTTTTTTTTACTAGAGATGGCACCTTCAAATCGGGTTTGGATGGTTCTGTTTTTTAGGAAAGCCCTGATCCATCTGTACATTCTTCCATGGATGCCCATTTTTTTCATCTTCAAAAATAGTCCTTTTCTCCACACTCTATCATAGGCTTGTTGTAAATCTATAAATACTGCTGTAGTGTGTTTGTTTTCGTGGAACCCTTCTACTGTGTCCTGGATAAAACGAAAGAGGTGGTCTTCTGTTCTACTTGCTTTCCTGAAGCCAGCTTGTGCGTTGTGGAGTGTGCAAGTACTTTCTAGCCACCAATAAAGTCGGTTATTAATAATTTTTTCTGCTATTTTGCCAATAAGGGTTATAAAGTTATGATGAGATAAAGACGAAAATTAAATTTTTCGATCACAGTTTTTTGGATATTTTCTATACTCTATTTTTCAACACATAAAACCGCATAACTTTGATCCTATATAACATAGAAAGATAAATTTGGTATCATTGTAATACTCTCAGTTAGCTCTACATAACTAGATAGTTTCTGTTGTTATATATTTTTTTGTTACAGTACCTAAATATATATAATATACAAGAATTGCTCGCTTAAGAGTATAGGATTAATATTAAAATTTAAAATTATGAAGATAATATTATTTTTAAATATAATAAACAAGAAGTGTTCGTTAGTGTACAGCAAAGTTCGTTAGTGTGCAAAGCGGAGAATGGTGTTTGTTACATGGTTACGCTGGACCTCATTACATGACCCTCTTCAACATCATATTTATTGTAACTATGCGTAGCGTAATAAAACAATATACTTATACTTTATAGCTATTTTTATTTTTTATGGGCAAATGGATGACGAGTTTATAGATGTTTGTAGTTTTTTCCTAGGACTAACCTTATGGAGCTATAAAAATTCAAAAATGCAAAAATCGCGGTGGCAGCGCTTAAACTTAATTTGTTCGGAAGGCATAATTAAGTCTACATTACTGATTACATTACTCTAGAATCTAGAATTCTAGATCTATCACTAGTATCAGTAATCAGATGATCAGTCACACTAGTCACAGTAAAAAGTGTGTAATCACTGATTAAATCAGATGATCATTCATCATGATTCATGAGTCACAGTCATCAGTGGAAATAACGTGAATTAAATTAGATCTAGATCTATTTCAGTATTTGAATGAATTTCTACCTTTTATGCATTTATAGTAAACTCTAGTGTAAAAACTAGTCTAGTCTAGAGTGCAGAATCTGAATCTAGTCTTTATCAGTTTATGATACTCCTAGACCTATTCTATACAAGAAATGTCAGCAACATTTTCTTTTCGTAAGTATTTCTGTTGTTGTTTTTCTTTTTTAATTTAATGTTAGATAACTCTGACTTACTAGGATTTGGATGCAACTTAGTTGCCAACTATAGTTAATCGCATAAGTATCCACATATACCAAGATCTACGCAGATTGGACGTCTTATAAGGACTTTATAATATTTCACAATTTAAGATGTCTAAATAGCAGGTGCCAGGTCGCAACAGGGATTGCGTAGCCATGTGAAACACAACACTACCACACTCATTCGTAGTCTTCGCAACCGAAGACATTACATTACCATTGCCATTCTTCTTGGGACGAGAGTTGGAGAGTTCAGATGATTGACCCCGATCCAGATACGGCATAGGATATCTATAGTTTCTCTTCTAGAGGGGAATTTGTTTGGGCCAGTGGCTTGTTCGGTATATCTAATCCTTTTACTTCTTTTTTTTTTTTAAATGAGTTAACTAATGAATTTGCATATATGGGGACTAGGGACCTATACAATATCAAAGCCCTAATATATAAAATTAAACATAAAAACACAGATAAAGACACATTTCATAATCTATATGCTAGGGCAAATTCGTACAAGTGCCTCGACATTTTCCTGAAACCATTCAGAACATGGAACGGGTTGATGAATCAACCAGGAACCAAAAACTTTGCCAGAGTTTTGTCATCTGATTATTATGTAGGTCTCTATGGCTAGATTGACACGTGGCTATAGTTTAATTACATTCGCTTTTGAAATAACGTCTGTAATTTATAAGGAAAGGTATAATTTTAACAAAAATACATTTAAGTAGGCTACTTTTATGAAATCTTGGATAACCATACTCCATACCATAAAAATACCACAGTGGTTCTTAACTTTTCTTTTCTTTTGCGAACACCTTGATACAAATTTTACCTACTGTCTATCCCCCAAGAGCTCAACTGCGTACCTATTATATTTTTTATTAGTAATCCTATATCAAGGATACGATAACTCCTCCCGCAACACATCTCTAATCAAGCTGAAATTGTGCACAATTATTTATTTAATATAGCAATACAATAATCAATTTAAAATACCAATTAGTTAATTAAACTGTGATTAATTGTTGCTATTATTTAGCCTAGTGTTAAAACAAGGGAAATAATTTGTACCTTACAAAAGTGTGCTATAGGCTGAATTAGTTTCCCTTATAGGTCTCTGATGTCAGTGAAGACTGTTTTTTTAGGGCGCCCCTTAGGCCACACAGCTCTAATGGGTACCTGGATGTGCAGATCTAGTACGTCTTATAATATTCTAATGATAAGCATTTAGATCTAGACATAGAAGACCATGCTGACATTTTACTGAACATAAATTTAATAACTCTAGAATCAATAAATCTATGCATATCGTATCATTATGGAAAGCAATAGTCCTTTCAAGAAAGCGATGTTGGATATAGATGTAGAATCCAAAATCTAAATCACTAGCCAGATTCATATTTCACTGAAAATTCGTAACAGTCAATCTATTTTTCCCCGCGTGACCAACGAGCTAGCAATTCTTTTCTAAGCGATATAGGCTACATTAAAGGTTACATTTCTAGAAAACGCTTTTTTTTTTCTCCATGAAGTTCTGAGTTGAATAGAGGTACTGTAAAAAAAACTACTAAAAAAAAACAAAAAAACAAACAAACAAACAAAAAAATAAAAAAAAAATTCAATATCATTGTTAAAAACAGAAATTTGTAGGTGTCCAGTTGGCAGAACTTAGTTGACCATGCATGTGCATCTTTTCATTCGATCAATTTTCATTCACAACAGTCGTTTGGACTTATCGATGGTTTCGGGTTCAAACCCTGCCCGCTCCCATCCTCCGTCGTCCTGCGGGAGGCTTGGACTAGGAAGTAAATTATCTTCAACTCTGAAGGAAGATCAAAAACATGTAAAACAAAACATTATACAAACAATTAGGCCTACTTTTAAAAGAGAATTTCGAAGAAACTATTCTATAAGTCATAACAGACTTCAAAATAAGCTTTTGATAATATAATGCTATTTAATTATTGTGATACGGTCTTTGAATGTGATGCCTGGGATCCTTATGTAGCATCTCAACTCCATTGCTAGGATCCTCTAACTCTAGCTCTGCAGTCAGCGTCCAAAACTCACAAACATATAAAAATGTGGTCATGTCACGGCTTCCGTCAAATCCCTATCGGATCCGCCTATTTGCAAGGAATATTCAAGTCGTGATTTTTGATTTTGTTTTGATTGTCCAAAGTAATAACGTTTTAAAAATGTTTTACAAGTTTCGGATGTTCCTTAAAAGTTGAAGATAATCTACCTGCTAGAAGATGTCAGGCGTGAGATTTTAGATCATTTTTTGTCACTCTTTTGTAATGGAAAAAAAAAAAAAGAAAAGAAAACAAGTATCGAGCTTGTACTTCGGTAACGTCTGCTTGAAGTCAGGGGCGTAGCTAAGAATTTTTCATCGTTTGGGGGCCCGGGTGGATTGACCTCTTTGGGGGCTCCTACATTTTGCGCAATACTTAATTTTTAATGTAAAAATCACACATTTTGGGCCCCCCTCAACTGGGGGCCCGGGGGATTTTCAAATTCTTCCCCCGCCTCCCCCCTCCCTAGCTACGCCACTGCTTGAAGTCCCAGCACAGTTACCATCTAGACGTGTCTCTCTCTCTCTCTATTTCCCCCCCCCCCCCACCTCTGGTCACGCCACTAGGGCTAGGCTCACAGCAGTACATATTAACATTTTCTTCGCGAACAAGAACAATTTTCAATGAATCACTTGACCTAATCAAAATTTGCGCACCATCTTATTGTAGATATATCATATATCTATTATGAAACAATGGAAGAAATAATAAAATTAGATTTGTCGATGTATGATTAGTTATTGTGTTTTAAAGGTTTTATAAATTGTTTACACTTTAATTTCTTATACTTGTAGATAGCTTTAACTTTGTTGTTATTTTGCCTGCGAATTATTGCAATGTGTTCAAGCTTCGAAGTCTACTGTCCCATACCAAAACATAGTAAATGGTCATAACACAGCTTCTCTAAACCTTACTTGTATCCACTGAACATGATACCCAGGGCCGGTCCAAGCATTAGCGGGGCCCTTTGAGAAATGGATTGCGCGCGGCCTAGTTGCGCTAGGGATAAGGATACTAAGTGAACATTTAGATTTTTTATTAGAAAATAAATTCGTCTTTGGTTTACATTTTAATTGAATGAAAACTGCCAATGGTGTTTTTTTTTAATCTCGCGTAGGATTGGCGTTTACTATATTGATTGACACCACAAAATAAACAATTGTGTCTATTTTAAGGACATTTTAATAAATTTTCGAGAGATTTTAATAATTTCAGGAAATTGCAAGGACTTGTTTGTATATTTGCATATTAAGGAGATTTCCAGGAGCTCCTTGAAAACAAGAAGAAAACGGGAACCCTATTATATGTTATAATGTTTTAATTTAATAATTTACACCTAGAATTAGCGCTGGGCTTATGAACGTTTGGGGCCCGTTGCGGTCACATAGGTTGCAGTGGCCTAAGGCTGCCCAGATGATATTGAGCCCGCAGTACACGAATTTTCATTACGCTGCCATCTCTTTTGGTTTATCTAATAACCTAGGTAAAACGGAAGTCATGTTCCATAGAAGTTGCCCAATAAAAGCTTCTCAGCCTTAAGATCACCGCGCATAGACAACTTCACGTATCTGGGAAGCATAGTATCAAATGACGCATTGCTTTAAAAGGAGATTAATATGTGATCAGGGATAGTCGTGCTTTTGGACGCATCCAAGTGAGTGTGGCGAAATAAATCGCTCCGCTCATCTACAAAAAAATCCGTGTCTACCAAGCAGTGATTCTCTCCACCCTCTCTCTGCGAATCTGAGACATGAGTACTTCATAGAAAGCAACTAAGACTTCTCTTTAACGCCTACACAAAAGATATTTGGACACCATCATGAATATACGGTGGCAAGACCGCAATAGAAACTGCAATATTCTTGCGAAATGTTCTGAACTTTTTTATAGTCTGGTAGTCACTCCGGGCCGGGCTTTTATCCCGTCTGGGAGACGAACATATTCCAAAGGCAATCTTTTTTTTTTTAGTGAGCTAAAAGGTGGTCGGCGTAACAGAGATGCCCCACAATAGCGCTTCTTTAGAATACTAACTCGATGTTTTTAATTCTTTTAGGAACGAATGTGCTATTTTATTTTGTTACATAGTGCACGTTTTACCCTATAATGTAGACATTTCGCGTCACTTAATGATTTGTACTAAAGCCGTAATGAATATACTAATTGTAATGTTACGAATCTCACTATCCAGGCTCTCTGCAAACTGCACCATACACCACCAACTGAAAGAACTTGACAACTCCGGGCTCCAAAATAACGTAAAAGTTTAATGTCAATAAAGAACAGCCAATTTAGTACAATTGGCTACACGTATCACAGACTGTACAATTATCTCTCCGTTAACACCGTATCGCCGTATCAACTCTTGCACTGGTCTCTCCGTCTCGTTCCGGGCTTGCACTGGGTTCAACAGTTCAGGACTGACTTCACACACTTGGGCTCGATGTGCCGGACTCGATCATAGATCAAGATCAAGACGCCAGCCGTCTCAACTGTACTTGAATGTACTCCGCACTGAACCGTCGTAACGCTCCGTACAGGATCACACCGCTGAACTGTGCTGTAGTCGACCGTGCTCTGAACCTTCTGTCGTGAACTCCTTTCTGAACCGTCTTGACTGCGACACCTCCGCTCTTTATATAAGGTCCCTGCTGGCCTTCTCGAACATAACAGAACGCTCCTCGACATTTCTAGGTGGTCAGATGACTATAATTCTCGTGGCGCTCTTGAGCTGTGTTCACGTTGCGGAACTCTCCCGAATCTTCAACGTCGAGACGCGTCGCGGCTGATCGTAGTAACTCGTCACGCTTGACCGCTCGTCTGGCCTGGGGCGATTTGCGTCGGTTGACTACACACACCGCTACTCCCCCGTCTGTGCCCCCACCAGGTTTATAACAGTAATATTAAATGTCAGAACGTAACCGTTTTAGTCGTTACACTGCAAAGACTTTCTTCCAAGCCACTAATAGTCCAATAGTTTTACGCAAAAGAAGCAAAGTAAAATGATACGACGTGAGCTGTGGTTTTCTATTATGTTGGGCAGACTTAACAGGCTTTTTATTCAAATTGTCATGCACCATTACAACGCATAAGTCTTCCTAGATTTAATAAAAAGGAGGAGATAAATTTGGCACACTCACAATAGAATCTATGGACCTATCGTTCTATCGACAAGATAAAAAAGTGACTTTTATTCTATAGAAATTTAGGCGGAAAGAAAATCATCGCCTAACAGACCGATTGGACAAATCAGATGTTAAGATATTTAACAATCTTATCTTATATTATACAGACGTTACTTCAAAAAGGAAGATGATTGTTACGTTCTATGCATTTAGTCATGTATGTCAACCAATGACATACATTCTACAAAGTCACTGGTTTTCCTGGCTAGTTTAGGCAACCCATTCCATGCTTTAATAGCGCTAGTAAAGAAGGAGCATCTGTACAAATTTGTTTTAGCATAAGGAAGGAGGAATATGCCTTTATCTTTGTGTCTTTCAGAATAATTTTATTAGGTTTTGTTATTGTATTTGAAGATTATGGTTTAGTGTTTTGTGTATAATTGCTACTTTACTTTTGAGTCTTCTATCCTGATGGTTTTCTAAATTTAGTGATTTTACTAAAGGTGTTACTCTAGTCAAATGTGAATATTGATTTGTTATGAATCTAACTGCTCTATTTTGTGTCTGGATCATCAAAGGGCCGCTACTAGACTTGGGCAAGAGGAGATGAACATGACTGGGAGCAGGGGCGGACTGGCTATATGGGCATTTGGGCAAATGCCCGGTGGGCCGGTATACAAATGGGCCGGGAGTGCAACCAAAATGGCCGCATCAATGGCAGCTATTAAATTGTTAAAGGTTTTATAATATTCTCTTTTAAAGGCCTTCTGAGCGTCATGTTTAAAAACAAAGTCTTTCACAGACTCTACAGTGTAATACCATTTTAATTTAACACATTTTCCGAAATAATGTAATAGCCTTCATCCATAGACAGTGCTACTAGTAGGCTTCATCCTTTTAAGGCCTACATACTTAGCACTTAAAAAGCAACATAAAGCCTATATCTCTTATAAAGATATAGAGTTCACTGCATTAATACATTATCAAACTTAATATAATGATTTTGAGGACAGTAGACCTAGAAATGGATGCCAATTATATGATGTAGAATTTGTGGGCCGAATTGCAAAGAAATGCCCGGGCCGATTTTGACACTCAGTCCGCCCCTGACTGGGAGGGAAAGAGTTGCTAATGCAGCTGGCTATCATACGTGCATTTTTACACTTCAGACTCAAAGAAAGATTAAAACATCAAATATATTTTAACGCTCGGTAAAATAAAAAGTTCTGTGTTTTTTTTATCGTTTTTTTATCGGATCAAAAGTATAATTATTTCTTTTTAAACATGACTCTAAACCAGAGGTGGGCAACTTGTATCTTTCACGGGCCGCGTTAAAAAAATTTTGGGAGTGGGGGGGGGGCGCATATAAATATCTGAAACTCAGTTTACAAATATTTTTTATTTTATTTTATAATTGTCCTTTTACATCACAATATTTCACCCCAAATATAGAGTAATACTTAATCTGAAGTATTTAACGCTTTTATGTTCAGGAAATGTGGCAATAGCATACTAGTTGTTATATTGTGACTGCTGTCAAATTACTGTCGACCTGTATTTATACATGTTTATTACCAAACAAGAAAAAAAAGTATATTCACAGTTGTAGTAACAAAGTTAAAGGAAAAGTCCCCCTTTCAGACTTTGTGGTCTATAGGGCAGATGATGTTAATGTCATCTGATTCTGTGGCCTACGGTTAACGAGGGTGTCATGTGGCCAGCCTTTACTTTTCCCTAACTAATGTCAGGTACCCATTACAGCTGGGTGGAAAATCCGAAATAAAAATCCCAGTCTTCACCAGGATTCGAACCCGGGACCTCCAGTACGGAAGCTCAGCCACCGCGCCCTCACAGTTGTATGTGGGCTCTAATAATGTGTTAAGTTTAGCAGTAAAAAATTTTATTAACGTGGAAATACAACTTCTGTCACACTTGAAGCTCCCACAGAAGAACTGACCAAAACTTCTCTTACAGGTAATGGTTTGCTTGGAGGTATGTCTTCTGGAGCTGATACAGCTGGTTCAAAGTTCTTGACGTCTTAGAATTTGCTTTCAAATTCCACAACCAAGGAATGCAAATAAGTATTCTACATTTCGATCATCATTTCACTACAAAAAGTTTCACCTTTCAGCAAAGGAAAATGACAAAATCTGTTTTACCTTTCTTGCCTGGAGAAATGGGAAAGCTTTGTTAAACAAAATTAGCATGCACCTACATTTTAAGATAAGATAAGATAATTTTTATTGATCCAATCTAATGGAAATTCAGTTTGATTACAATTGACAACCTCAGCGTAACTACTGTACAAAAACAGTATTGATGAAACATTCAAATACGAACACATACACATTCACAATCAGAGCTTTATGAATTTGACTTCTATGTACTTATTGATGACGACAGCCGACCTCGTAATACAGAAAGTGGGACAAAGGAGTTTTTAAATCTTTCAGTTTTATTCTTAATGGAAAGGAGACGACCACTTCGTTCAGATCTTATGTAACACGTGTTTAATGGGTGCAGGTTGTCTTTAAGAATCGTGAGTGTATTGGAAAGGCATCTTTCTTGGAAAAGCTCATCAAGAGATGGTAGCTGTACTTGAGTAATATACGATGCTTTTTTTAATTAGTCTATTTATTCTAAGTCTTTGTGCCAGTGAAGTATTACCATACCAGCAGGTGATGGCAAAGTTAATAAGACTGCTGATGGTTGCTGTGTAGAAGAGTTTGATCATTGTTTTGTCTATGTTAAATTTTCTTAGCTTTCTGAGTTACAAGAGTCGCTGGTGAATTTTCGTGTATAGATTTGACAGTGTTCACTCCACTTCAGATTGTTGTTGATAGTTGTGCCTAGATATTTATATTATTGTACTTGCTCTATGTCTATGCATAATCCGTTCAAGGAAAATAAACATTTCCTTATTGAGATCCCATATTCTTCTCTATACCTTTCCCGTGCTACACCATAGGATACCACTGTGGTATCAAACATCGGAATGTTTTGTTTCCAAATCTTTATGTACTTCCCTCAACTGCCTGTGCCTAAGACCTCTAGTTATGGTAAGTTTGATCACTGAGATAGTTGTGTTTATAACATGTTTGATATTCAATGCAGTTTCGAGTCTATGATTTGGATCTTGTTTTTTAGTTTAATTAATTTTCTTTCAGTCAAAGCACGGAATCCATCACTTGCCGTATTGTCCCATGCCGACTCAACACTTTCAACGCAGTTCTTCATAGTATTCAAAAAATACTGGCCTGAGTTTGTGTCTTAGACTGAATATTTAGAAATAAGAATAATCTTCATTTACTTTAAATTTTTTAGATTGATATGTAGAGACAACGTTTCTTTTGCCTTTTCATCACAAGTTATAGGAATCAGAAGTTTCAATAATTTTTATAGCTTTCTTTTTTTTTTTTTATTAATTTTTTTTTTAGTATATTTGCCTTTTATATAATCTGTAAGCACACCTGATTTCTGTAGGCGTTCGTGGGCCGCATAAGACACTCCGGCTGGCCGCATGTGCCCCGCGGACTGTAATTTGCCCACCCCTGCTCTAAACGAGTAGTTTTAAACTACACCAAAGTGTTGTTTGATAACGTAAAACCAAAGCTATATTTCAGAACATCTGGGACATAGATATTGCACACACCCCTTAATATCACTGGGCTTGACAACTTCATTGGATGGAAAAAATGTTGAACTTTTGAATAAAATTTAAAAGGCCTATTACGATCTCCATGCTGAAGATCCATACCATTTATAGGAACCACATCCTCTTTGGTTTCAAGGCCTCGAATCACAGTAGGCACGGCGATCTCCAAAAATTGGTGATTTTTGTAAAACTTGGTCATGTACCAACTAGTTTGAAGACGTTTAACAGCAGGGATGTAATACAAGTCACTTATTGAGGCTTCTATTACTCCACGCTGGCCTGTAAAGTTCCACAAGCTGTCCAGAAACAACGAAGTACTGCTGATGTAGTCAGGAACGTCTTTTGTGTTACTGAAGTCTCTTATAGTTTTGTCAAACGCTCGTTTCCCTGTACCCACTGTCCACCAGGTCCACCAGTTGTTTGACTTGGAAACATCGATAAATAATTGCTTACCTACGAACGTTACCCAATAATGATCCTTTGTGATGTTCAAAAACGTCCAATGTTTAAATAAAACGTCATCTCCCATGATCAGGAATCCCTTGACGTTAAAGTTCATCTCTATCGCTCTAACTGCACAAATGTAGCCTACTATCCCACTGTCCAGAGGTTCTTCTATAAAACTAAAATGTTTTCCCAGATTTTCAGTTTGTTTCATAAACTGAGCAGCGTTGTCGCCGCAGTAAATAATGTTTAGAAAAACTTGGCTGTATAGAGCATCAAGGTATCGAACGTTGGAGTAAAAGCCTGGATTGTTAAATACAATCACTAACAAAATATCAAAGAAATAGTTTGAATAGGACATGCCAGTTGGAGCTGTCACACTTTTCATTATATTTGGGCATATTTTTGAGAGACTCTCGTAGGCTTTTTGAGGAACACTATCTTCCACATTGCTAGTTGTCACTTGTGGTGATTTCTGTTCGACCGGAATGAATGTAATATTAGATAGACGAGTTTTTTGTTGAAAAATGTCATAATGAAAGACATTATAATCTTCTAGTTTTAAAGTTTCATTATTGCTTAATGATACAACTTCTATGACTCGTGTAGGTTCAGAATATCCTAATTCCAACAAATCCTCCAGCCATCGACTTGTCAAATCGATTTCTTCTGATTTCCAAAAAAGTTTATCAGCCATGTCAGACGTTAGTTTGAGAACACACTGGAAGAATGTCATTCTAGTAGGGCATGTCCAGTTGGTCAAGAAATCAATCAAAATGTTCGTCTGAAAGTACATGTCCTTCTCGTCCTGAGCGTCCTCCATGTAGGAGTGAGCACTTCTGTTTTGGTGAGCATTTGGAGGGAAGAAGGCGAGCCTGTCTCCTATTTCCCACATCAACCTCTGGGCCCAGTAGCCCCTCCATATGTCACACATTCTAAACGTGGTCCCTGTTGGGATCAACAAAGCCCAGAAGGCTCTTTCATGAAACAATGTGTTCTGGGAGTTGAATGGGCTGAAGACACCTTGGGGCACTAGAACCGGAGGCGCGTGCGAGTCAAAGGTCACGTTTAGCGGTGACGTCACTGATTTCCGAGTCAGTCTAAAAATAGCATCTACATCCGGGTCTCCGTTTACAGTTCCCTGTTGAATCGTGGGTGATGTCCAACTACTGGATAACCTTTTGAAAATATAATTATAATAAAAAAAAGTATGAATATAAGTATTGCTATTTTGTTTTATCTTTTATTATCGTTTTTTTTTGTTTTGTATGAATTAAAAGAAGAAAAATATTTTAAAATACAATATAATAAGAGTACTTGTATGAATAAGATTGGATTAAATTAAATTTGTAAAAGATCTAGACCAGTGGTCTTTAACAAAGCGCTCTGTGGATGAAGGGGGAGCTGGGAGCCAAAGCGTTAGTAGGGGGCGCTCTACTCAATGAAAAGCGGAATAGGGAAACGTGGTCGAGAGGCTTCGTTGAGCTTGGCTTGGCTACCTCGAAGCGGGCTCGAGGTTCGACACCCGACTCGGGCAGAGTTGTGTTTACTAAGCGCATAACGGTAGCACGGAAAACCAACTCCTAGATACTCCTTCGGTTCCCGGTCACTTCATCCCCGGTCACTTCATCCCCAGTCATTTCATCCCCTGGTCACTTCATCCCCTGGTCACTTCATCCCCCGGTCACTTCATCCCCCGGTCATTTCATACCCAATTAAATATTTTATATATAACTATGATTATGTAGAATGCTTTTTGACATATTATGACATGTTACTAATGCTTTTATGGTGTTTCCTCTCCCGCTATGTAGGCTATTCTTAATTAGAAATCTTATATTACAAGGTAAATCTGGATTTGTACTTAGCTAGATACTCCTAGATACTCCTTCCACCCCCCCACTGGACCAAAGCGCTCTGAGCATTATATAAGCATGAAAGTAGCGATATATAAAAGCTTTAATAATAATAAAGAGAAACATAGAGATGAAAAAAGAAACTAAAACTCTTAAACCAGGCATGTTTTAAAACAGCCTACTAGTTTTATGTAAATTAGAAATAATACAATATAATACAATAATTAATGGCATACCTGTCCCTAAGCTAAATTTGTAGTACTATTGGTTAATTAAAAAGTACTATGATAACGCATTATTTTCTTTGTCCTGATGCATGACATCTTTTCTGGGATACCATTTTATTAATGTCAGGTTGAAGTTTGTTAGCCACTGACGCTTTCATCACAGATGACAAATTTTGATCAGATAATCTCGAACGGTGAAGTGTTTTAATAGTTTTTACTATGGAAAAGAAATGCTCACAGAGACCAGTGCATGCAAAAATAGCTAGAATTCTAGCTGCGAATTTCCGCAATTTAACGAACCGTTCAGGGTAAATGACTGTAACATTTTGGCACAGCCATTGGAATATTCTTAGATTTCAACTAAGAACCTGACTTCTATTCTATCAGCTCTAGTTGCACATTTCCAGCAGCATTTTCAGAATCAAATCAGATCGCGTGATCGAGAGGCTAAGTGCTCTTGAACTTGGCTTGGCTAAGTAGAAGGAAGTTCGAGGTTCGACACCCGACTCGGGCAGAGCGCCTAAAGGCAGCACGGAAAACCAACTCCTAGATGCCCCTTCCCCCACTGGTCCACAAATGAGATTGGACCAAAGCGCTCCGAGCATGCTATAAGCATAAAAGTAGGCTATATAAAAGCTATAATAATAATAATAACTAGTTGACCGGCGACATAGCATATGCCGCTATTTACCAGGGCCGGCGACCGCAGTGGGGCCCGCATTTCATAGGACACGCAATTTTATAGGACCCGCTCTAATTTAAAGTGTAAAAATTATTAA
>JADKLZ010000166.1:30458231-30472430 GCA_021533235.1 Biomphalaria straminea
TGTCTGTTAAGCTATTGCTTTAAAAGAAATCAAACACATTTTTAACATTTTAAAATATAGTCATTTTGTCTCTCTAACCTTGCTAATGCTTTTTTTTTTCCACCACAATTGTTCACAAATACTCGTATTAAAGGTCTTTGCAAGTCAATGGATTTTTTTTTCTAAAGAATTATAGAGTATTTGCGCTCTAGAAAACTTTCTCTTTGACTATTAAATACATACTCTCTAACCTTGCCAATGATTTTTTTTCCCACCACAATTGTCCACAAACACTCGTATTAAAGGTCTTTTGCAAGTTAATGGATTTTTTTATAAAGAATTATAAACCATTTACGCTCCAGAAAACTTTTCTCTTAGACTATTAAATACATAAATAATTCGAGTTTTAAATATGGTTCTAATTTTTCGCATTATAAAATAAGTAAAAGAGAATGCGATGAAAAAATTATTAATGGAGCTAAAAATAGATTACTCGTTGTTGTTGTCTGACCTAATTCTTTGAGGATTATATATATAGATAATGCACTGAAAATGAGCAAATTTAAAATTAATACAGTCTCTCTTATTTTTGCAAGTAACTTTGCGTCAAAACCATTTCATTTCGTGGTTGGTGCGCTATATCTTTGTTTGACTAGCTAGCTTTACCAAAGATAAATTGTACTGCATTTTCACTTCCTGTCATTTCTCAAAAATCATCCTAGATTGTTATGCATAGAACAGAACTCTAGTATTTCCTGGTATATGTCAAAATTCCTGTTAAAGGCCCTTATGAATAATATACTTGAATATAGCCAACTGTGCTACACCCGTTACGTCAGTTGACTCATAGATACCCTATGAAAGTAATTCAAAATCAGCTTTGTCGTTCTTTAATTGTTCAAGCAAGCTAACTGACATGTCATTTATTCTATCTGCAACAGTGTCTCTAGTTAACACTATTTCTTTGAATGCTCTCTACTTTGTTTCTGAATAAATGATTTCTGCTTTAACGAAACACCCTTCATAAAATGACATTTAATAAATGATTTGAAATGGCTAGCAATGAAGTTTGACAAAATGTAGCTTGCTTTCACCGCAGACTCAACCGTTGTTTAGTTTAAAAAATACTATTTTTCCATTCAAGTAGCTTGTCATCTCTTGTTTTCCAGCGTAATAGTTGAGCATTATTTTTATATTTTTAGGTGGCCACGCGGGCCGCACGCAAGGTGGTCGCGGGCCGCATGCGGCCCCCGAACACCCAGTTTGACATGCCTGTCTTAAACCAAAAAATAAATAATTAATTAACGCCGCAAACTACACATAGGCAAGTTATATAGGTAGCTTGCTTCTAATTTAAGAACAAAAAACAACAACAACAACGTATGAAATGAGGTTCGGGAATTCCCCCCTTTTTTTTTGTTTTAATTGTTTTTTCTGTTAATGTAATAGGAGAGTGTCTGTTGTCGTTGGTTCTCTCACTCATAAACGTTCTTGATTTGATAAATAAAATACGTAATACTCTTTTTAGATTATAGTTTACTAGTCGACCGGCGGCCTAGCATACGCCGCTATTTTGCATGGCAAGCCTTAGGCAATGCAACATATGCGACCGCAGTGGGTCCCGCACTTTCTTTGGACCCGTGCTTCTTTTTAGGTGCTTCTTAATTATTAAATTAAACCATTTTATAACATATAACAGATTTCCTGCGGCCTCTTGATTTACCAGGAGCTCCTGGAAATCTCCTGAAATTGCAAAATATAGGCCTAGGAAAAAGTCCTGGAAATGTCCGGAAATTATTAAAATCGTTTTGTAAAGTAAAAGTGAAGTAAAAAAAAAATATCCGGAAATATATAGATAAAAAATGAAAAAGGAAGTGAGATTAAAAGGGGGAAGCTAGAAGGATATGAACAGGAAACCAGTGAAATTATTATTTTAACGTAATTTGTAATATTAATTAAAGTTTTCCATTCACACCATGCTGCGCCATGGGATCTTCCCTTTTTACTTGTTGCTTGATTGAATTTTGAGCTTTGGGAAGAAGAGAATTATTTATAGAGATTTTATCTACACATGTTAACTTATTAATTTACGATTTGTGAATAAAAAAACAACAACGTTAAATGTAACATTCAAAACGTTTTTATTTTAACGAAAAAAAAAAATAAAAAAATTGATAAAGTGGATCGTGACGAAAACTCGCTAGTTGAAACAGAACGTTCATTGAATCGCCACCAGATAAAAAGTATTCTGATGTTCTACTTTAAATTCCGGTAGCTCAGTGTGTCACCTCTTACCAACAACTTTCTCGAAAAATTTCGCAATAACCACTATAGCCAGTTATTATTATTATTTTTTATTGAACCAATACAATGAGCTGATGACCTACTTTTATTGATTTTAACTCAAATGTAAAATCTCATTGTTTTATTCCATTTATATTTACATGGCAAAATAATACAAAAAAAAAATGTGAAGGGAGAATTATCAATGTCTGACACACACTTCAATCCACTAGATCAGTAATGCTAAGGCTCGCGGGTCATATCCGGCTAGTATATTTACGCATATCTGAGATGAAAAGAGTTGAGTGTAACGAATATATCCAGGAAAGCCAAGAATCTTTTTTTTTTTTTTTTACTTCTTGTAGTCTAATGAACACAGCGATATCTTTTATAACGAGGATATTTACCAGTAGGTTCTGACATTGACCGCTCCAATCTTGGACAGTGGATAGCCTCTGGGCCACAAAGTGGACTGACCAAAGTGCTGGTAAGGGTTAAACAGTTTCTTCCCAGCATACATCAGTCCTGGTGTTTCCGGTGTGTAGATAAAACGTTCCAAATCGTCGGATGGTCTGCATAGTAACGAGAACAAATTAAAAAAAATGAAAGGCGATTTTTTAATGATTTTATTTCAATGATACAAAGACAAAGAAATCATTTTTTTTGTGTTTGTGTTTAAGCTTAAAATCAAAAACAGTACAAAATAAGTAATACATATATTAAATAAGCCCTGTCGTAAATTTGTTAACCTGATTGTCGACCCTAGTGTTTGTTTACATTTGTGAGACTATACTGACCATATTTCATGTTGTGATCTCTACTATGTGTGTAGTTGTTTGTCATTCAGTGTAATAAAGCTTTGAAAGTAACATTGTTTTGTCATTATTTAAGTACGACAAACCCACTCCTTATTGTGTAGAAATAATATAATTCATGGGTGTGGTCATAAACAAAATGGATGTCATGATATGTTGGAAATAAGAAAACTAGTAATTCTTTTCCCAAAGAACATTTCTGTCATTTCAACATTACCATTGCTACTGTTAATATATTTTACAATTTTACAATTTCAGAGATCTAGGTGTGTAGTATTAAAAGATATTATCAATCTCTGATAAGTATATCCCTTAAGTGGTTTGCTAAAACATTTATAAACCCTGAGTTTTGGTACAAGCTAGGAAAGTAACTTTTTTTCATCGCTCCCTTGCAATCGTATAAGTTATTATTTCAGCAATGGGTCCTATTTTGATAACATTTCCTCAATCCCAAGAAAAAAATCCGTTATTCAATAAAAAGTCCTCTTCAATACGCCAACATATACCAACTTTTGTTTTGCAACTTCTCGCGAGTTTCTCATTGTGGACATTCTCACTGTTTATCAAACAAGAAAATCTTGCTATTGACTATTGATCCCCCCCCCCCATTAAAAATATGTTTATTCAACCATTCTTATGCTTTATGATCTTGCTTCTGTCATATTTTAAAGCTGGTATTTTAAATTTTTTTGTTTTGAAAATTTCATTTTTTTTCACTCGGGTGTTACCCCCTATCGGGTGTCACCCGGTGCGGACCGCACCCCCGCACTCCCCCCCGCCCCAGTGACGCCACTGAGCAAATGCGTACTTGACGGAGTGAGTTAATATAAGCTTTGTAATGAGAGTCCCAACCTCACCTGTTATCATCGTCTGTTTCGTAGATAAACTTCGCCCCATTCAGTATAGCGTACAGGTAGCCGAGATTCTTTCGTGAGTAACTTTTGTAAGGGAGAGAATCCGTGATTTTAAAGTTTAGAAACTTCTGTCTCTCAATGCTTAGAAAATCACAGTTCTGATAACTGAAAACATAATTAGTACGTTGCAAATGGTTGAGGTAAGTGGGAATGATTTTCAAAACAATAATAAAGAAAAAAAAACTTATCCCAAGAAGGTTTATAGTTTTCATAATAGTTTAAATGATTCATAGAACCATAACATTATACATACCACACATTCATCCCTACTAAAAACAACTACTGTAAAATACTCTAATGTACATGCAACGAGTACTTCATTGACATATCGAGAAAATATGAGCCTTAGAACATGATTATATCCACTACACTGCCAAGAACAAGTTGACCTTTATGAAAATTGACCCTCCCATAAACTTTGTCCATTATCAGTATAGTTCATAACAAGTCACTTGTTAAAGGTCTATAATTCAATTATCTTGTTATACAGAAATAGTATATATATATATATAGATATTCCTCAATTTATTCAAATCGAAATTGTCTATCCACAATTCACAACACTTTCACAAGCCATATTTCTCAGCCATCACACCTAGCCATCATTCCAGCCATCACTCCCAGCCATCAATTTCAGCTTTCACTTCCAGCCATTACTCCCAGCCATCACTCCCAGCCATTTCTCCCATTTCAAACATCGCAATATAGTTTTAAGAAATAAACAAAATAAAATTCTCAACCATAAAGAAAAGCATTTATTTTGTAGTATTTGTATGACATCATTCAGCGGACACAAATACAAACTCACATATAAAACAAAGTTCACGCTAACAGCTGAAATGGTACTGCCAGGCCCCGCCACGAAAGCAGTTTCCAAGCTTCGCTAATAAAGTACTCACATACTCAGTTAAGAAAGATATTCTAAGCTATAAAAGGCACCTCAAGGCCCTGCAAAGAAAGAACTTTCTGGCCACATATTGGTACTAGTCCAGATCAGAACCCTAAAAGCTGTCTTTAGTTAACATATATTATTATATTATTATAGGTTACGCAAGGTTGTCTTTGCCGACAGTGGTAATGGATGTAAGCACTCTACTACCTATAAAAGGCTTCCTAATGACATGTGTCTCAAATAGCATCTGACAACCAGTCCAACTCATGGCATTCAGGCGTGGCTCAGGTATTGAGTCCGGCGAAACTGTATTCACTATCAGGAAAAGGGGCAAAAGCGCCTTAACTAGTAAAGTTCGGGCAGGAGGGGCTCGTTAGCCATGACTCTCAGGAGGGGCTCGTTAGCTATGGCTCTCAGGAGGGGCTCGTTAGCCATGGCTCTCAGGAGGGGCTCGTTAGCCATGGCTCTCTACCCACCAAGGAGAAGGAAAACCCCTGAATTCAAACCTCAGCTGCCTTGCAGTTATACCCAATCAAGGTAAAGGCGTCGGGAGTCAACCCTGAGGAAAAAATCAAGAGGTGGCGACCCTAAGGCAGTTTGCAGCACCCAGTGCTACACCCTGGCAGAACCAGCGACGCCGCTGACCCCAAATTCTATCGGCACTGCCATTTCTTCGGATACATCAGCTGCATGGAGAGGGGGGGGGAGCTGATGTGAGGACGTCATAGTTATTACCACAGCCAATGCCCAGGCATTCATCCCATTTCCATTAGCCACTCATAGTTACTCGGCGACTGAAGGAGCCCATATATTGTTATAATCTAATTTCATTTTCTATGATTTCAAAGAACTCACCTCCAGTTGGCAGGACTCTTAACATCTCCCACAACGACAACTCTCCATCCGGGCAACTGAGCCAAGTATTTGACGTCATCTGTTGGTGGGTGAATTGACGTCACAACTATCCATTTCTCAAACGGGGCAACACGTGTTGAGTTTTTGATCTTAAGTCTAGAAAGGGTTAAGAATATAGTTAAGTCTCTATCGTCGTTTAGTTTTAAGGAGCTTTTCTTTCTTGTGATAAAGGTTAAAGAAGTGTGACGTTTGTGTATATGTAACGAGGGACGTTCCTTTGTAAAGTACAAAGGTAGAAAAAAAGTTTGTTGTGAGTCAGTGGCGTTTAATTAGAGAAGAACATAAATGTATAAGAAGTTATAATGCAGGGAAAGGAGAATGCTTTTTACGCAAAATAAGTGTTTTTGCGTTAAAAGAAAAACATACACACACAAAAAAAAAAAGCATACACAATAGAATTTGAGCCCATATAATTGATACACATATTTTTCGGGCATAAACATTTATTCAGCCCATATATTCGTACCGGTGCACATATCTTTCGAATATAAACATATATTATGCCCATATAATTGGTACACATATCTTAAGGACATTAAAATAAATTCTGCCCATATAATTGGTACATATTTTCTTCGGACATACACATATATTATGTACATACAATTGGTACACATATTTTTCGGACATAAACATATATTTAGCATATATAATTGGTATACATATTTTTCGGACATAAAATTATATTCAGCGCATATAATTGGTACACATATTTTTGGGAATAAACATATATTTAGCACAGCACATGTAAATGGTACACTTTTACGACGGACACTAACCTTTTGAAAGCTGAAAATTTCTCAGAGTCCGAGAAACGCATCTCAACAGAGAACACATTAACATACAAGATACCCACAAGGCAAACCACCAACAGTCCGGCAAACAATTTTACTGTGGTGTTCCGCTGATGATTGATATCCAATAAGATATCCATTTTATTTATTAATTTTCACAATACAGTCTTTATTCTAAGTGATGTTTAAAGTGTGAAAGATTACTGTTGTCAATGAAATAATAAAAATTAGTCTGTGCAAAAAGCGAAACAGCCTATAAATTATATTTGATGCTTTCTAAATAGTGCACACAATTTATCACAAATGTTTTCGAATTCTAGGGTTATCAATCATCACTTCTTATTTTCAGAACATTGAATACACCAAAATACTAACTATGTAAAGCTTTCCACCATAGATGAAAATATTTAATTTCAAAAGAAATATTGTCAATATATTCATAAATCCTTGTACCATAAACACACACTACTGTTGTTCTTTATTTCTTACGACAATCAAGAATTGACCTAGGTCATCATTGTAAAACATAAACACCATCTCCGTCAAAAAAAAATTTTTTTTCTGCGAACGCGTGGACACATCACTTATTACACACACTCACATACAAGATTGCGCAGGTTCTTATATCTGTCCTAAAAATTCTGCAGACCCAGTAGAATCCTTAATGGCGTCTTTCCTACTGATAATCACTCCTTAAGTCATTCTACTGTTTGGAATGTACACTCATAGACCCTGGCATTACCAGACCATCCGGCCCTAAAGTTGAGCTACATGGTCATCTATTTGTATTTGTCCTGATAATATGTTATGTTCGATAACGCATAGAACACTGAAATCATGAATGTGTGAATGTATTAGCTTACGTAAAATATTTTTTTTTTGAAAGGTTGGTAAGTAATCTCAATGCATGCTGATCCAATCTTTATTTAAATTACTTTATTCAACTATGTTTACGAAATAAGAGACCCTTTGTTGTTTGTCAATCGCTTAGAAGATTCTGTCAGTGGTTCACGAACTTCGTTGTCTCGTAGACCCCTTGCCATGTTTTCCAGCTTTTGGTAGACCCCATGCTTATTAATTTTATAGATTTTTTTGAAAATTGCTTTTGAAATGTTTTTTTTTAAATGATTTTTAGATTAATGTCGTATATTTTCATTTATGAAATTCAAATTAAAAAGAATCAGAATGAAATTCCTAATATATTACATGATGAAATGAATTCTCCAAACTAAAAAATCAACGCTAATTGAAGTTTTAGTGGTCTACTTTCATTTTATTTAATTTTAATATATATTAGGCTTAAATTTAAAAGTAAAGTAAAGTAAAGTGTCCCCTTCAGACCTTTCGATCTATGGGGCAGATGATGTTAAGGTCATCTGTTTCTTTGGCCAACGGTTAACGAGCAGGGTGTTATGTGGCCAGCACATAAATATGCAAAACTGAATGCATGACGTCTAGGACGTGATCATCTTCTTTTCTGAAGTAACGTCTGTATTGTATAAGATAATAAGATAAGATTATAAAATGTAAAGTTGCATTAAGTCTATTGATAGATTATCTCTGCTTATTTTTTTACGTGAAGCATCAAGTAAAAACGACGATAGGATAAGTACGTAAGATATACAATGACATGACGTCTTTTAATCTTTCAGTATAAGTTCTCCTTGTGGTCTATAGGTCAGATGATGTAAAGATCATCTGTTTCTTTCGCCTACTGTTGACTAGGCGCGGTGGCTGAGCGTTTGCATTCCGCACCGTGGGTCCCGGGTTCGAATCCTGGTGAAGACAGGGATTTTTATTTCGGGATCTTTAGGCGCCTCTTATACGCCTCTTATATATGGGTAGCCAGCTCTAATGGAAACCTGAAAATAGTTGGGGTAAAGTAACGGGGGTTGTCGTTGTGCTGGCCACATGACACCCTCGTTAACCGTAACCGATCTTTCAGTATACTTTATAATTTGCTTTTTCTTGAAAAAAGCGTATCTATATACAATACGTGTCTAGCAAGCTCAGTATATGCAACGTTATGAATGGTTTAACCGCTGGTACTTGATTGATCAATCTTCTTTCAACATGGTTCTCACAACAAATAGAATAATGTACTGGGAGATGTGTTGATGGCCTGGTTTACAATTGTGTGTTGCGCTATAACTGAACTGTTTCTGTTGTATCCGATGGCTGCACTAGGATTGAGTTTTGAAAGTTATTACTTTGTACCAGTGGCGTCACTTTGGGGTGCGGGCCGCACAGGGTGATTACCACTAAGCGGTGACACCCAAGTTGAAAAAAAAATGCAGTTTGTAAATGGACTTTTGCAGACATTTTTTTTAGAAAGTAAAAAAAGTGAGTTTAGTAAGATTGTCACAAACCGCTGTGTGCCCACAACCGTTTGTGTGTGTGTGGCAGAACAACAACAGTCCACTGCGCGGCTACGCGCCTGACTATGGAATGTTGACCCCTACTGACCCGTTAACCGCCTTCTGGCCTGCGTTATTCTATAATTTATATTTTCTTTTTACTATTTTTATTACTAAATAAAATTATGACGTTTGTGTCTAATATCTTTAATTGAATTGAATTAAACTTTTTGCTTTTATTGAAAAGGGAAAACACTAACTGTATATTTTTCCCTTTTATTTTACGGTCACGTGACCAGGTGACCTGGAGTCGACCGAGGCAGGATGACCTGGGTACTTCGGGGACAAAGAGTCAGTTAGCGTGGATTTTTGACAGCGGAGGGTCGCATATCCCGCTTGTTGTTATTTTAACGTATTTCACCAAAGATTCTATGTTCAGTTTTGTTGAACTTACTTATCAGTTCTAATAAATTTCTACACTGTTGTAATTGTCATCCTGGTGTTTGGTGTTATCTGTGAACGAGAGTTAAACACACAAACACAAATTCAACCAGGTAGAGAAAAATCGCGACAGGGCTAAAGCCACTCAAATTCCAGACACAGTTCCAGCGTCAACAGTCGGGCCTCCAGAATCACCCTAGACAACGACCAGTTGAACTGGCGCCAGCACACTGCTAGCGTTTTGTGACAAAGATATCCAAACATAGTTATGCACGTTTAGTGTCTAGAATAGTCTAGATCTAGATTGTATATTAATATTTTCGGTACCATTGTATCAAACGTTAAGTGATTACACAAAAGGGAGGACTTAAAACGTTGAATATGCTTTGTAGTTACTCCATATTAGAGTCGTCTGCTCATCAATAAAAACGACAGTATGACCAGTACATAAGAAATACAACCACGTGACGTCTTTTCATCTTTCGGTATACTTTTTACTTATTTGTTTTTCTTAAAATTCGTCAGCAACTAAATCGTTTCGAAGAAAAGATTTCAATGCATTTTCCTGAAAAAAAATCTATAGTCTGCCTCCCATTAACGTCAGAATCGACAATATTCTTTAATATTCTTCACAAATAAGCGGATCCAATAGGGATCCGACGGGAGCCGCCTCTGAGTTTGTGTGATAACACAAACTCTCTTTGTAATCTTGTTTTTTTTAATAATATTTTTTTTATTCAGACAAATAGTTTTTTATTTAAATAAAATAGTTACAGTTTATTGTATTAAAGAAAGATATTTCTAGAATTTTAATGTACTTCTTAAACTCAAAAGCAGTAGCTGTGGTACGTGTTTAAATACAATTTTTAAAAATATTAAAATAATATTGTAACTTATCATAATTCATAGTCCACCCAGCTCTAATGCGTAGCTGACATTAATTGGGGAAAAAGTAAAGGCGTTTTTTTCTTCCCACTTAAGGGAGGGCCAAATGCGTGTTTGAAATTGATTCGATATTAATTTGACATTAAATATTACGCAAAATGTAGAAGCCCCCTAAAGAGGTCAAATCCCAGGCCCCCCAAAAGATGACAACTTTCTAGCTACGCCACTGGTGGATAAGGAAGGGGCATTCAAAGAGGAAATGATTTTACGGTTCATAAGGGTGGGCGCAGTGTCTACAAAGGGGAGTTGTGTGGGACTTATATGGTTGCAGATCTGTTACTCAGGTGTCTTGTCTCAGGTGTCTTGTTTTAATTTGAAAGATTGATATCAAACACGTCTTATACCTATAAGTATGCAATATTTCAGACATTGTTCACGACATGTAATATTAAGGATGAATGCAATATTATACTACATGACAATGCAGACCCACTTGCAACGAGCATACTTTGTCAAGTTTTACGTGGTGGCAGATGGAAACTGAGGCTGTGAAGCCTCAGGCTAATCTGCAAGGGTCTCGGAGGAGGTTTGGCCCCAAGATGTGAGGCAGGCATGGCCCGTCGATGTGCGGACACGCCCTGCTGCCCACAAACCAAACCCCTAGCTCAGGGGTCGGCAACCCGAGGCTCGCGAGCCGCATGTGGCTCTTTGGATGTGAAGTTGCGGCTCTTTAGTTCCATACGCAAATATTATTTATCTTATAGAAAAGAAAAGAAAAAAGTGGAAAAGTTCCAATTGTTAAATTTGCACTAGGCATCGAAAAATCTCTCAGCCACTTGTACTCTCTTTTCACCACACCCCTTCCCCATTACACGCGTTGTCACTGTTGTCAGCCCATCTGAAACTCTCGGTAGTTTCGGATGTTTCTAAGTAGGTTTTAATTCGCTTTCGACGCAAGACGAATTGGCATCTCAGCACTCGCTTTGGCTGGGAATGGACGTATAGTTTGTTGTTTCAAGTAAATGAGTTAGAAGAGAATTATCTTCTTAAAGTTAGAAGCCATTTAGGGGCCTACAAGTAATGCTAATATGGCGGTACGACTAGAAATTGCATAAAAAGGCAAACCATTTATAAACGTCAAAGAATGCTTCCTTCATGCATCTGAAGAACTGTTTCGTGACTTCAAAACAAACCAGAAATCTTCAGACAAAAAAAAAACAACCACAAATATTTGCCACTATCTTCTAAAACAGTACAAGATAGAATAGCTAACATGTCTTCAAATGTAACATATTTGCAGGTGAAAGATATTCAACTTTCTTCCGTCTTATCACTTACTATAGATGAGCCTTGCGATATAAAGACACGGCACAAGTTGCCCATATGGTCAGTCTTTCCAAAAAAAAACATTGAAAACATTAAGCTCGTTTTAAATAAAATCGTTTCAATAGCAACTGGTGGGGCCACAAGCATGACAGGAACAAATAAAAGGGCAACAAACATTTTTCTAAGCAAAATAAACCATGAAATTGTTACATTTCAAGGAGATATAAACCAAAGCAAGAAGCCTTCAGTGCCACTACCAAATCCCAATCAAAATACAGAAATCTGGTAATCAAGATCTTGTCAAAAGCATTCTACCATAGTCAGTTAAAATAATTATTAAAGGAAATAGAGATTGTTTCTTCCCAATAAAGTGCAATGGCTTTCCAAAGGTTTAAACCTTTTGCTTTGTGCTTGAATGAAATATATACTGTTCATCGCCCTGAATTAGAGAACAACAAATGGTTGCAAGAAAGTTACTTTATGAATCTACAACTGCAAAGAAAATAAAACCCAGTCTATATTTTGATAGATGAATTCGTTTTGTTTTAAAGAAAAAATATTTTTGCAGAATATATTCAGAGCGGCAAGGTACTTCATTTTCAATGTCTACAATATAATCGCGTTAAAATGAGTGCAACTTTTGACATGAATTACTTCAGCACAGGTGTAAAAAAAATATATAAGATGAATTTCTTGATAGGTTTGAGCAGTGCAAAGCCAACCATTCTAGGATTCCAAGTAAATCCTCTCAACACAAATAGTAACAAAATCCACATTGATGATTTTGGAATTGATACTGGATCTCTAGAAAAGCAATTGATCGATTTAAAAAGTTTTGTGGGGTGGAAAGTGCACGGAGTTAAAAATCAAGTTGGAAGAGTTTGGAGGTCCAGAAATGATGTACGTAGCAAAAGTGAAGAGCTTTTAAAGGAATGCCGCGAGGTGATGCTTTGAATAGAAATCCAGATTGCTACAGTCTAGTGAAGAAGTTTGTAGTAGGAGTGCTGGCTTAGTGCTGCTTAGATCGACATATTCGTGCGAGAAAGCGTTATCCTGCATAAATATAATTAAAAGTAAAGTAAGAAGCCAACTAACAAATCAAAATTTAGAGTTGTGTTCGAAACTAAAAACAAACTATGAGCTAAATGAAGCCTATCCAAACTTTCTAAAACCGTGCAAGGCCATTACTCCCATATAATTAGGTTGTCCAATTGTTTGTTATTCAAGTATAAGTTAGTGTTGTGAGTAAAGGTTTAACTGTTTTGTTGTTTCCTAAATTATTTTTTGGGGGTGAAAAACACTACTTATATAGGAATAAAACTTTTTTTTCATTAAAAAGTAAGTACTATTTATAGTTGGCAAGTAAAAAGATGTTGCGGCTCTTTAAAAAAATTTAAATTTGTAAATTGTAATTTTTGGCTCTTTCGACTCACAAGGTTGCCGACCCCTGCCCTAGCTATAGGTTAATAGCCGCACTGCCTTGTATGTGTCCTTGTAAGGAATAAGGCTAAGGGAGTAAACCCTAACAGAAAATCCGGTCATGGAGCCCCGTAGGCGGGGGGACAGTAGTACGACTACTGCTCTCTGGCAAACTCCTGCATCCACCTGACCCCAAATTGTGTTGGCTTGCCATCCCTTTGGACCCGGCCAGTATGGAAGAGAGGCGAGTGTTGGCGTGTGGGCAGCCCAGCACCCGCAAATTCACGCCCAGGCTTTCCAAAGATCGTCTCATGAGACGTAAAAAATGCCACGTGAGTATTCTCGATATTCAGTAACCAAACACCTTATGTAGTGTGTTATTTAACAGCTGTTACTAAGAATCTCATTACTCCCCTCTGTTTCCACAAACAAAGCTTAGCGCCAATCTTCGTGCTAAGTTGAAAAACTCTATTTAAGTCAGTCTTTTATCTCATGAACAACTAAAATGTTATGGATAGCGTTTGAAATAAATTCTACAAACATCACCTTTTCAATGGGCGTTTTATTACGTTATTCAAGTAGGATCAATGACCCCCGTCTTCTTTTCATTCAATTTACCCCCCCCCTTTCTTATTCCAATATCAAACATATTTGTTTACTTCAAAGGTAAGAAAATTCCCCATAGTTTAAGATGGCGATATTCAGTCTTTCGGTGTATACGTTCTTAATTGTGTGAGTTTAACTAAAAGCTATTCGGTTTTTCTGTATATAGTTTCTGAAGTTTGTCTTTTATGATATTATATTTATGATTTTTTTATAGAAAAATTGGCTGTCTGAAAGTGAGGCTATAATTATGGATATATACTTACAGAAAAATAAACTGGGTTTGTACGAACAGCCACCCAAACTGATACCAAGAGTGTATGACATATGTCTATAGTTCTTTTTTTAAAATAATTCTATGAATTATTCAATTATTCTGCGTTTCTAATAAAGTCATATAATTGTGTTTTTTTTAAATTTATTTTTATTTTAGGATACTTTTGTTTATTATTATTATTTTTTTTTTGACATCATTTGTCTAGCTTTTAACATCCAAGGAGTCAGTGGTCTCTTGCATGTTTTCTGGGCTACTTGCCTCTTTTCTGGGCTAATTAACTCTTTATTGGGATACTTGCC
>JADKLZ010000166.1:30472440-30482714 GCA_021533235.1 Biomphalaria straminea
TGTTTTTGTTTAGCGCGATTTCATGCTTTTAGCTTTCTCAATGCGTTATGATCCTATCACGTGTCTGGACCAGCTGGAAGGAGAGGGGTGGGAGGGGTAGGGGAGAGAAAGATGGGGCATCTGGGTCACTGTGTGAATGTTGTCGTGATTGTTTTGTAAATGCGTTTTATAAAAAAAAAAAAAAAAGAGGTTGCACACCAATACACTAAGCACTGTGCCATAGACATTTTAATGAACGCTCAAGATTTTTTATAATCGTCTGTTGTTACTGTTACCTAATTCTCTACACAAAGTATAAAATGGATTAATTCAACTCATACCATCACATATGTCAACTGCTATTTCTTTCCCTTGTTTTCGAGGCCATAAAAAAAATCACCAATAGTTACTTATCCGGTATTGAATTGGTTAATTTATTTTATTGATTTTGTGTTGTCAGGTAAAAGAAATATTTCTGCGAAATTTCAATTTGATCGCGTATGGATGGGGGAGAAATGATGTGTGTTATTACACGATTAGGATTTAGTTAGATTTGTTTCGGGAATAAGGGGAAAGTTTTAATTAGTTACAGATGACTCAAAGTTAGTTTAAAAAGTGGAAGGCTCTATGATACAGAATGAAAAAAACATGTTTTCACTAGAACAGTTAATTAAGAAGCTAGGGGGTCTACCTAGCCGTCATCCTACCTACATTGCTCTATGCCTCAGAAACACGGACAGTATACAGAAGACATGCCAAGAAACTAAATCACTTTCACATGACATGTCTGAGAAAAATACTAAATGTCAAATGGCAAGACAGAATGCCAGATACTGAAGTTCTTCAAAGAGCGGGTCTGCAAAGCATCCCCACAATCCTGATGCAGTCCCAGCTGCGATGGGCAGGACACGTATGCAGGATGGAGGACCAAGGCATCCCAAAACGTCTCATGTATGGCCAATTAAGAGAAGGAAAGCGCTCGCAAGGTGGTCAAAGAAAGCGCTTCAAGGACACCCTCAAAGCTTCTCTAAAGGAGTTCAACATTGACCCAGGCACCTGGGAGACAGAGGCACATGACAGAGTATCATGGCGCCGCGCTGTGAGATCCGGCGCTCAGGTGGCTGAGGAAAAAAGAACAACGCTGGCGAAAGAAAAACGCCAGAGAAGGAAAGCAAGGCGAACGACACAAGCTCCAGCTGGAATTACCTCCCAGAGTGCGGCCGATCATTCCGGGTCTCGCATAGGTCTCACCAGCCACATGAGGAGGCACAAAACCCCAGTGCAAAGCCCTCAGCCCACTGGATGGCAAAGTGGTCATCATCGAACCACGATGGACGAACTATATATATATAATTAAGAAGTGGTATCTAAACGGCTAGCGACAGAGACATCGGTCGGGTTCCCTTTTGAGGATTAAAGCGTTTACGGTTTAAAACGAGCGTCGACTCTACATTTATTGTTGGGCCTTTCGTTGGTGTTATTGAGTTGGTTGAAGTTTACCTCCTGATTTGATAATCGTTTGGATCCAACACCGCGAACAGGCGCGCAACGGCGCACAACATGTGTTATAAATTTTTACCAGATAGTCAGACAGAGTGAGTTGATTGATATAAGCTTCGTAAGAGAGCGAAGTTATATTAATTGTCATAAAAGTAAAGTTTCCTTGTCAGACCTTGCGATCTATAGGCCAGATAATTTTAAGGTCATCTGTTTCTGTGACCAAAGGTTAACATGGTACCACTAAGGTCAGGTACCCATTAGAGTTGGGTGGACTCAATTGTAATTTAAGTCATTGATTAGCAGGCACTACTTGCTAAGTTACTATACTTTACAATAGTCCAAAGCGTGGTCGAAAGGCTAAGTGCGGCTTGAACTTTGCTTGGCTTGACTGCCTAGAAGGGGGCTCATGGTTCGACACCCGACTCGGGCAGAGTTGTGTTTACTGAGCGCCTAAAGGCAGCACGGAAAACCTTCTCCTAGTTACCCCCTCCCCCCACTGGTCCACAAATGACCATCATGCTCTGAGCATGCGATAAGCATGAAAGTAGCGCTATATAAAAAGCTATAATAATAATAATAATGTATGAATAGATTAACCAAGTAACGGGCGTAATACAATCATATTTTTGAAGTAACGCCTTTATTTTAAAAGATAAGATAGTAATTTATTTTAAGTCAGGTTTTGAGATTTCTCTCTTTAAGCAATGATTAGAAAATTGCTTTTCAGATTCAAAGGAATGAGTTGCGTTTATCTATGCACATCTTGTATTAAGATTTTATGCAAAAAGATAAGATAATTTTTATGATTCAATCAAATGGAAATTCAGTTTGACTAAAATTGACAACCTTAGCGTAACTACTGTACAAAAACAATATAGATGAAAAATTCGAACAACATTTGCACCAAACACTGTTATGACATGATTAGAGTGTAGATTTATTTCGGGGATAATTAGGATAAGTTTTTCATTAGTGACGGAAGTGACGATAGGTTAGATTAAAAAACAAAATAGAAACGATTTAGTCAACAAAGAGACCAGACGCTGTTTATTGAAATAAGGCTACAGAAAGACATCGACGGTCCCCTTTTGAGTATTAAAGTTCATTTTATTGTTCAAGCAGCGTCGACTTACTATATCATTGTTGGGCCTTCATTGGTGGTTGATTTGGGACAGTTTATCTATCAACACCGTGATCGGCACTTAACAACACACATACACATTCACAACCAGCGCTTTATGAATTAGACTTCTATGTACTTCTCGATGACGACAGCTGACCTCGTAACACTCTGACCGAAAGTGGGACAAAGGAGTTTTTAAATCTTTCAGTTTTAGTCTTAATGGAAAGGAGACGACCACTTCGTTCAGATCTTATGTAACAGTCGTTTAATGGGTGCATGTTGTCTTTAAGAATCGTGACTGCTTTGGAATTGCATCTTTCATGAAAAAGCTCTTCAAGAGATGGTAGCTGTATTTGAGTGATATACGATGCTTTTGTAATTAGCTTATTTAGTCTATGTCTTTGTACCACTGATGTATTACCACACCAGCAGGCGATGGCAAAGTTAATTAGACTGCTGATGGTTACTGTGTAGAAAGTTTTTGATACAATAATTTTTATTTCAAGCGATAGCTTTGTATTCTAAAACTTTAGACATTCATATTAGGGAAACTCTGAATTCAAACATCTGTTGCCTTGCAGCTATACCCAATCATGGGAGAGGCTTCGGGAGATAACCCTGAAGAAAAATTAGGAGCTGGCGACCCTAAGGCAGTTTTCAGTATCCAGTGCTACACTCTGGCAGAACCTGCGAAGCCGCTGACCCAAAACTGTATCGGCACTGCCGTTCCTTTGGATATATCAGCTGCGTGGAGAGGGGGGAACTGATGTGTGGGCAACATTGTTCCGACCACAGGTAATGCCCAGGTATACATCTCATTTCCATGAGTTGATCCATAGTCGTTTCGCGACTGAAGGAGGCCATAGAATTGAGACTACATCCTGGCTCAAACCTCCGGCAAGACATCAAGTGATGACCTCGATCCTTGCACAACCAGTAACGGAAATCCTAAACGCATACCATACAATCAGGAAGCAAATTATAAAATAGGCCCCCTTCACTAGAAATTATATCTTATCTTATCTTATCTTATACATTACAGACTTACGTACTTATAAATAATAAAAATAATGTATGTGTCAATTCAGTCGTGCATATCAGTTAAAAAGTAAGCTCTACAAAGGCATTGTTCATCCTGGATGATTCAGGATGATTGTTCTAGTAGCAAAATGGAAGAAGGAGTGCTTGTAGGAATTTATCCTAGTATATGGATTAAGAAACGTGCCTTTATCATTTTGTCTTTCTCTTTTTTTTTGTGTGGGTGTGTTCAAATGATTGCATAAGCTGGGAAAGTAAAGACGGTTGATCCTCACGCTGGCCACATGAGACTGTGGCGTAGCCAGGAATTCGCCATCATTTGGGGGCGGGGGGGGGCTTGACCTCTTTGGGGGCCCCTGCATTTTGCGTGATATGTAATGTAAAATTAAAACAATTTCGACATTTTAAGGACTACTTCAAGGGGGGGGGGCTGGAAACATTTTCAAATTCTCCCCCTCACCCCATCCTAGCTACGCCACTGCATGACACCCTCACGGGCCATAGAGACAGTTGATAATTACACCATCGGCCTCCATTGATTTAAATTTCTTAACTAGTCTTATTTACCAAACTAGATGTCTGAGAAATTAAAATTTCTCCTACCTCAAAGGTTCAAAATCTCACATCTGGTGCGCCTTTAAGATTCTCAGGAAGATTTGCTCCAGAGAGTTCTGCTGCACGGTGTAGTGTTCAAAGCCGAACTTGGCCTTGGCCTCCTCCAGAATTTGAAAGATGAAGGACAGGGGGGTTGTCTCTGGGACGTGAAGGTCAGCGTAACCTTCTTGCTCTGAGAAAAGCTGTTAGAAAGAAACAACAGTCATAAATATACGGGGGGGGGGGGGGCACAAGTAGGATTACTGTTACTGAATTGTTTGTTTTTTCTTCTTCACAATCACGTTGAAGTATTCATTTAATAGCCGACACATTCACATGACCCGACATCAATGAATATCTATAATAATATTTTTGTGTGGTCTAGCTACAGAAACGGCAAACTTCAAACATCTATTTCTATCTATATATTTGGACAACTGCTGTCTTTCAGGAAGTGTTCACTAGTCACTAAATAGCGGCGCATGCTCCGCCGCGGGTCGACTTGTATAGATAATGTTACATGCGGCGAGGGGGCCTAACTCCCGACGACGGTGTTGGACCGAATTCAACAGAACGTAGAATGCCCGATACATGGCAAGCCGTTCAAAGCAAATTAAACAGACCTTAACAGTTACATAGAACGTATGAGCACTGAATCAATGCGGTAAACTAGCCCAACTTCTAAAAAAGTTTGCCATCTACCGACTGAAAGTTCTTGGACTCCGAAGTGGAAGTTGACCATTTAATGAGGTTGTGACCGAGCGTCGCATGAGGTCTGCTGGTCATGCCCTCCGACAGAATAATATGGGGGCATATCTGAGGAAAGCGCAAACAGGGATGTTCTTGTATAACTTGGCGCCACACTTTCATGGTGGACCCCAGAGCAGTGAACACCAGGTGGGAAGAGGCTTCAGACATTGCCAATGACAGATCTTTGTGGCGACATCTTGCCTCCCTATGCGCCGAACGGCGCTGGAGGATCTAAGTAGGTCTTTGTAAGTAGCCAAGAACAAGATTGATGGGGAAAATCCCAAGACAGCTGAAAAAATCACATTCCTGATGCATTCTGATGGAGATCGGAACTCAGGGCCGGATTTAAGTATGTGGTGGCCCTGGGTCAGAATATTCATGGAGACTCCTATACTTTTTTTTTAAAAGCTTTAATATAAATTCACTTTTTTAACACTTATCAATAAACATACTACTATCTAATAGCAGGCTATATTGTAAACGTTTTTGAAATGTAAGAGAGTTAACCCATGGGCGACTTTTACAATGTTTCCCCGAATTTGTATCTCCACCTGCCCAGCATTGAATCCGGCCCTGGTCGCACTGTGTAAATATTGCTGCAAGGTTGAAAGTTGACACCTTGAGAAGATTAAATATTTTATGTAAAATGTTAAATATTTAAATAGAATATATGTAAATAAATCTCTAATGGTTCTAATAAAACTTAAGAAAAATATTAAATTAAAAAACAGAATAACAAACAAATTTACTTATGGAAAGAAACGTAAAATATATGCAATATATTTCAATAATGCAGTAATAAGCTAAAAATTGATATATAAACCAAAATTAATTACCACTAATGGATTAGCTAGTAAGTAATTTTTTAAAAATTTATTTATATATTAATGTCGACTGGAGGCACGGTGGCTGAGCGGTAAATCGCTTGGCTTCTGAACCGGGGGTCTCTGGTTCGAATCCTGGTGAAGACTGGGATTTTTATTTCGGGATCCTTGAGCGCCTCTGAGTCCACCCAGCTCTAATGGGTACCTGACATTAGTTGGGGAAAAGTAAAGGCGGTTGGTCCTTGTGCTGGCCACATGACACCCAAGTTAATCGTAGGCCACAGAATCAGATGACCTTTACATGATCAGCCCTATAGACCACAAGGTCTGAAAGGGAAACTTTACTTTACTTTACTTTAATTCACTTCACCTAGGGCTCCCAATTATCTAAGGCAGGCCCTGACCTACCTTTGAATCTTTGAGCGCATTCAGGATGTGCTGTTTAGCATCGTCGAATAGCTTCTCTTCTACGTCTGGGTTTTTCGACGCATGAAGAACGACGGTGTAGCCCTGACCATACTTGCTCTTCAGGTGTTGCAGGCTTCCGAGGCACATGATCCGGCCGTGAACCATGATTGCAATACGCGTGCAGAGAGCCTCGCACTCTTCCATGCTAAAAATGATAATGAATAACATATGAAAATATTTACAACTGCTCTGCGAAAAATTGTCATAGCACGCCTATTGATCATCATCCACAATATAGTCTGAGACTCAGCGCAGTTAACCACAAACAGAAAGTCTTAAGACCGGAAGTAATAACTAGACCGAAAGCTGAGAATGGAAGCGTTTGTGCCGTTCAATGGACCTCATTCACCAAACGTAAACAAACAACATTTTCTCTATATGTTCTATACAAATTACGCAATACGTAAGATTGTCACGTGATTTTATCAATCTTGTGACGTGGCTACAATTACAATTCGTGAATGAGGTCCATTCTTCAGACAATTCGTGTTTTTTTTTCAGAAGAGGGAAAAGTGACTATTGACGGGTCAATATAAAGGTGAATCATTAGTATATCAGGAGGTACCTTAAGAGTTTAGAGTTCGTGCTAGTATCGATGCTGTTTTCTTCAAATTACTTTTATAAATAGGGGAAACGGTATTCATCTTAGGAATCCCTGAACTCTATGCCTTTTTGGGGTGAGGGAATTCCTTGTTATTGTTTTTTTTTAATCATTATCACTTTATTATTATTATTATTATTATAGCTTTTATATAGCGCTACTTTCATGCTCATAGCATGCTCAGAGCGCTTTGGTCCAATCTCATTTGTGGACCGGTGGGGGGGAGGGGGTATCTAGAAGTTGGTTTCCCTTGCTGCCTTTGGGCGCTCAGTAAACACAACTCTGCCCGAGTCGGGTGTCGAACCTCGAGCCCCCTTCTAGGTAGCCAAGCAAGCCAAGCTCAAGCCGCACTTGGCCTCTCGACCACGCTTCCCACAAAAAAAAAAAATTCATTTCAAATTCTTGGCATAGTTTTGTAGATCTGACTCTTAATAAAAACATGCTCACAAATGGGCTAATACTGTGAACTTGAGAACTGCTATATGTAATTAAATCTTAAGAATGGCAAGATGCCTGCCAATGCCACACCATCCTGTTATTTTAAATATGTTTGATTTAGTTGTTTTTTTTACTTTGAATTAATTACCTCTATTATATATGTATATATATATGCAACAAAACGGATGTAGGCGTATTATTTTTAATTTTAAGACTTGTAAAAAACTTTAATGAAACTTATTTTTATAAAAAAATAAGATAAATCTTTTTTTTTTTATCAATGTAGACCAATTCAATCTTAGATGAAATGAAATGAATCTAGTTGTAATAATTAAAATTAGTATTTTAAACAAAATAGCTCGCTACAAAAAAAAAAACACGTCAGTTCTGTTTCAGATCTCTAGATCGTCTCCCGTCCTGAACATACCTTATGACAGAGCCACTTATCTTGCATTATTCTACATACTCCCCTTCTTCATCACCTAGAAAACACACTCACATTTGCCACAACAAACGTGGACGGTCGTCCCTAGGAGGTCAAAGGTGACACTGGTGTTGCTTGTTTTTAATAGCATGTATATCCTCAAGCTGGCGCCCCAAAGGCAGACCACGAGTATGGCTAAAAGTCCGCGCATAGAGACGTAAAGCACATGATTGATCAGAATGGAGAGATGTGATAAAGAAAGCCATGGACCTCCATAGGCTGTAGAGCCACTGGAATGGATCGATTCCCCAGACAGCTGTAGAGCAAATGTGAACCTGTGGTCCCATGGTAGGGGCGAAACTTTTGAAACAGAGGCGTCAACTTCGTGTGGACGTGGAGAACAGGAGACCCATGAAAAGTGAATGCTTTTTTTTATTTGTTTCGCCATCTCTTTATCATTGCGGTGCCCGAGTGAAAAAGCGCCAGGCTTCCGAACCAAGATGTCTCGGGTTTGAATCCAAATGAAGACCGTGATTTAGAGTTGGATTTTAAGAGCGTCTCTGAGGTGCAGTGGAAGAGTGGTAAGGCGCATAACTACGAACCGGAGAATACTTTTTCGAATCCTGGTAAAGACTGGGATGTCTATTCTGGAATCCTTAGGGCGCCCCTGAGTGCACCCAGCTCTAATGAGTACCTGACATTAGTCGGGGTAAAGTAAAGGCGGCTGGTCGTTATGTTGGACACAAGGCATTCTCGTTAACCCATGGGCCACAGAAACTGATAACCTTTACATCAATTGCCCTATAGAATGCAAGGTCTGAAAGGGGGAACTTTTAACTTACTTCATTCCTTTTGAGAAGTCATTGACAAAGGGTCTCTGATCCACATAAAACCTAGGTGACATTTATCTTATGACTCAAAGGACTTAACATCTCACGATAAATTAATAAATTCTCATCTTACATGGGGCTGGAAGCCAAGACTTTACCTGTGTGACGTCAGTACCAGCGTCTTTCCAGATGCACGAATCAAATGGAGCACGTCCCACAGTTTGCGTCTGGCCACAGGGTCCATCCCAGCGGTGGGTTCGTCCAGTACTATCAATTTAGGATTACCAATTACTGAAATCCCCAGCGAAAGCTTTCGTTTGTTTCCGCCACTGTATAGACGAGAATTTCAAAAGATGTTATTGTATAAAATATAGACACTATTTTGTGTTCTTGTAATTGTCAGATAGGGAAATGAAAGCAGATGGCCTCCGAAGCTGAGAGCTCTCATCATGATTCCGGGACACACATTTGAGATCCAAGTAAAGCACTGGCCATAGTTGAAGAAAAAATAATGTATAGACCCCCCCCATCCCTGCAGACAATGAATTTGTCTGCATTAGATGGAGCAAAATATGTAGGTGTAAACTGAATCTATGTATTCTAATGAAATTCTTAAATTCAGAAGCAAAGACAATGCTAAGAGAATTTAAAATATTTTATTTCATTTATTGGAAAAAAAAACAACAACAAAATGTGAGGACTTTAGTGTATTGACGCTATAATAAAAGTGTACAGTATTACATCCTAGTTTAAACCTTGACTTGCAATTCTAACATGAATAACATGTATGTTCTTAAGTAATTGGAGCCCCTAGGCGAATTGAAAAGAGTGGCCCCAAATGAACTAGAAAAAAAAATAAGATAGACAAATATTGGATGAATTAAAAACATTCACTTATCTATATCTAAATCAACAAAATAAGTGAAGTTAATATAACGCTGATAGAAATAATGTGCTTGATAGACGATTCGTAATCACCAGACTAGCAAAAAAGTTTGACATTACACCAAATGGAAGAAACACCTGAGCGCTAAAACGCTTGGCTTCCGAACGAAGGTCCCGGGTTGAAAACCTGGTGAGGACTAGGATTTTTAAATCTGTCATCCATGGGCATCTCTAAGTATACCCAGCTATTATGGGTACCTGCTGGCCACATAATATTCTCGTTAACCGCGGGCCAGAGAAACAGACGCCCTTTACCGTTTGCACTATAGATGTCAAGGTCTGAAAGGAGAAGTTTACTTTTTTCTTTTACTGATCTTCAAACATTTGTAATCTAACAAGTAGATCTAAACATATGTAAATAAACCCCGAATTATAGTAGACAACTAGAGTCCGGCTAGTTGACACAGAGCAAGAGTTCCGCTATTTTTATTTTTTTTTTGGATTTGATCCTTTTTTTCTCAATTTTCTTTACTAAAATATTATTTTCTGTGCAAGGCCCCCGTCAATCGAAGGATGCTGCCTAGTTTGCCTACGTGTAATACCAGCACTGGTGCGAAGGGCTATGGACTGGAACCAACAATTACACATGGATGCGATAAGTAGAAACAAGAGGACGTCATGGTCCCAAGTGACGGGAATAGTGAAGGGCCTAGTCGAAATACCGTTACGAAAAGACCTCCGCTGGAAGGACCTAATCAAAATACCGTTACGCCCAGACCTCCGCTGGAAGGACCTAGTCAAAATACCGTTACGCCCAGAC
>JADKLZ010000166.1:30504938-30516444 GCA_021533235.1 Biomphalaria straminea
AGTACCTCCACTCCACATATTGAGTACCTCCACATATCGAGTACCTCTACTCCACATATAGATTACCTCCACATATCGAGTACCTCTACATATTAAGTATCTCCACGTATCGGGTACTTCCACATATCGGAGTCAGGGAAGACCAGTTTTCATTGAACCTAAAGCAAGTTGTCTATAAAGAATGGCATTAGGGATATCAATGTCCTCCATCCAGTGGACATAACCGAGCCAGCACGTGGCCAGTGGCGTAACTAAAGGGGGGGGGGGTTGGCATGAGGGAGAATCGGAACATCCCCCCGGGCCCCTAAATCCCTAGTTTCGCCCCTGCGTTTGGCGTCGTCTTAGGATGGTAAAAGTGCTGGAAAGACCCATTCTTAGTGTTAGACACTCTTTCTTGTCATGTGATTTTAAGGATACCTCGCAGTTGTTATTAAGTGGTGTGTGTGCGTGTGTGATCGTGTGTATATAAAGGGATGATTACGTAAGGCAGGCATGTCAAACACGGTGTTCGGGGGCCGCATGCGGCCCGCGACAACCTTGCATGCGGCCCGCTTGGCCACCTCAAAAATTATCAAAACAATGTTAAACTTTTACGCTAGAAAATAAGAGATGACAAACTTTTTAAATTAAAAAATAATAGTTGTTAAACTGAACAACGAGATTGAGTCTGCAGTGAAAGCCGCCAATATTTTTCAAACTTAATTGCAAGCCATAGCAAATCATTTAGTGAAAGGAATTTTATGAAGGAGTGTAACGTTAAAACTGCCGAAGTAATTTGTCCAAAAATGAGAAAGCATTCAAAGAAATAACGTTAACTAGGACCACTGTGGCAGATAAAATAAATGACATGTCAGTCAGCTTGCGTGAACAATGAAAGAACAAAATAGATTTTGAATTATTTTCATTGGCTCTCGATAAGTCAACTAATGAAACGGGTTTAGTACAGTTGGTTATATTCATAAGGGTCTGTGACAGGAATTTTGAGATACAAGAGGAACTACTTGAGCTCTGTTCTATGCATAACACCACAACAAGCGAGTATGTTTTTGAGAAATAACAGGTGATATTGCAGTACAATTTACCTTTGGTAAAGCTAGCTAGTCTAACAACGGATGGCGCACCAACCATGAAATGAAATGATTTTGATGCACAGCTACTTGCAAAAATAAGAGAGACTTATGAAAATTTTGAATTTGCTCATTTTCAGTCCATCATTCACCAAGAAACAGCACAGCAATTACAATTCCGACATGTCATAAGACTGGTTTCATTCGCTATTATTTTTATTCTTGCCCGTGACTTAATCATCGCCGATTTTCAATGTTTCTGAATGACATTGGACACGAAATGTTTCTGAATGACATTGGACACGAAATTTGCTGGCTCTACTGTTATAAAGTATTGAATAGATTTGTTGTACTGCTTGAAGAAATTGTATTGTTTCTGAACATGAAAGGTGATCCTGTTGAACATTTCCATACTGAAGAATGGGTTCAGGATTTGGCATTTGCAATTGATCTCACTGGTCATCTGCAAGACTTGTATTTGATACTTCAAAGACAAAATTGTCACAACTGCATGTGATCATGTGAAGTGCTTTCAAGCAAAATTACGACTGTGGATAAACCAAATATGAATAGAAAATCTACCCTTCTCGACGTCTCAGGAACTAAAAAGATTCAATACGACTACAACATTTTGTAAATATGTCTTACAACTGGAATCGTTAGTAGATGCTTCAACTGGCCGTTTTCATTATCTCGTTTCATACGAGCAATAATTTTCGTTGTTTTTATCTCCATTTTCATTTGCTTCTGAAAATGCTGCTGGTATTGTGCAGCTAGAGCTGATAAAATAGCAGTCAGATTCTTTGTTGAAAGCCAAATAAAAAGAAGTTACTGTGCCAAAATTTAGTTATTTACCTAAAAGGTACGTCGAATTGCGGAAATTTGCAGCCAGAATTTTAGCTATTTTTTGTAAGTACTGATCTCTGTGAGCAGTTCTTCCACCCGAAATTAATAAACTTGTATCCCAGAAAATGTTATTAGGACAATGTAAAAAATGCGCAATCATAGTAACTTACACTAGTTGCTATACTAAAAATTTAGCTAACTAAGGGAAAGTTATACCATTAATTATTGTATTCTATTGTATTGTATCTAATTTACATAAACTAGTAAGCTGTTTTGCAACTGATATTTGGCTGCGGCCCCTCAGGCCATAGTAAGCTTTTTATGCGGCCCATACACCTATACGAGTTTGACATGCCTGACGTAAGGGAACGTTAATTGATAGACGATGAAGAAAGGGAGCATTTATTGTTAGTCTGGTTGAATAATGCAATATAAAGGGTCTTGTCATAAGCTATCAAAGAACTGGAGTCGACTCCAGGATGCTAGATTGCAAGGACGTTTTTTTTTTTTATTTTAAGTTATTTTTTTTTTTAACTATCAGTATGTTTAATTTCATTTAAAGTCGAATTTGGTTCACAAAAGAAGATTATCCCCGTTTATTTATTTTTTTTTCTATAAATCATTTCCCTTATTCAATATCAAACAAAATATTTTTCGTTTATTGAATCATGTTTTGCTAGGTACAATAAATATTTGTATCAACTCAATCGGAGAATGCGTGAGGGAGAAATATCTTTAACAATTATCTAAGGGGACAGAACCCAACAAATTTTGCCACATATGTGAATAACGATGTGTTACTTCCCTTTGTTGCTATTTAAACAAAACAATAAAGTATTAGTAATACATTGTCTAATTGATTACTTTTATAAATTGATTCATGTTTGTCTACGTCAATAAATAATTGTACGAAGCTTCAACCTGATTCGAGAATCGATGTGGGAGAAATCACGTGTACAGACGTTCAGAGTGAGTTAATATAACAGGGGCGTAGCTAGAAATTTTCCATCGTTTGGGGGCCCGGGGGGCTTGACATCATTGGGGCCCCCTGCATTTTGCGTAATATTAAATTTTCAATGTAAAAAAAACACTCAATTGGGGCACCCCTTCAAGTGGGAGCCCGGGGGGGATTTACAAATTCCCCCTCCTCCCCCCTCCCTTGCTACGCCACTGTAGAATAAGCTTTATAATAAAAAACAAAACAGCAGCATGAGCGATGAAAATATAACTTAATATGTTTCAGGCTACTATTGTTATGATAACAAATTAAGTAGTATCCCAGAATGTAACAAACAATTACTGAATGTTAAACATGTGTTTGTGGACTTACCTGAAGATCTCAATGATTGCCTACTGCAGGAGCAACAACAAGAATAAAAAAACAACAACTGATAAATAGGCCAAAATAAATATCAAATGTTAGTAGTACATATATTATTATTATAGCTTTTATATAGCGCTTCTTTCATGCTTATAGCATGCTCAGAGCGCTTTGGTCCAAGCTCATTTGTGGACCAGTGGGGGGGGGAGGGGGTATCTAGGAGTTGGTTTACCGTGCTGCCTTTGTGCGCTCAGTAAACACAACTCTGCCCGAGTCGGGTGTCGAACCTCGAGCCCCCTTCTAGGTAGCCAAGCAAGCCAAGCTCAAGCCGCACTTAGCCTCTCGACCAGGCTTCCCACATATGTTTAGAAACAGTGCTCATCAAGTTTGTTCTTTAAATGTATATGTTATAAAGATATTTAATGTAAAAAATAAAATAGAATAGAATAGAAACAAATTCTTAATGGATGAAGGTTAGGGTGGTGAAAACAAAAGCTGGTGGTGATTCCTCCACAATAGAGTCACTTCCCAGACTTACGCCATGGCTGAGAGGTAAAGCGCTTGTCTTCCAAAACGAGAGGTCTCGGGTTTGAATATCAGTATAAAATGAGATTTGAATTTTATTTTGTTTAGGATGCTCCTGAGCCCAGTCCACTTAAGTGGGTGCCTTAATATTGTTTGGGAAAAGTGAAGGCTGTTAGTCGTTGTGCTGGCCACACGACGCCCTCGTTAACCGTCTGCCGTAGAAGCAGATGTTCTGAAGATCTGAAAGTAATGCTTTATACTATATTTACAGAGGGTTGCTTTGGGATCTTAAACAAACTTAGATATCAACAGACATCAAAGAAATGTGAAAATTAAATCATCATTACCTTTTCGCGATTTGTATGGTATCTGACCCAATTTTGACGCTGAAGAAATCAAGCAAGACAATTTTGTTATCTTTTTTTACATTTCTGTTTGCAATATTAAAATTTATTCTGCAATAAATTTGTCTCTATGTCTAAGCACAGCTATGTAAACCGCCCCGTTCACCCCCCCCCGCTTCTAATTTCAGCAAGTTTGTGTGGTCTTGGTCAGTTATGTTCTTTATGTTTGTATGTTTGTAATTTGTATGTTTGTAATTAAACATTGTTTTACATCCAGACTAACAATAAATCACATCTGTCAAGTACAATATCTCTCCCATTCAAAACCAAACAAAATAATTAATTACTGTTGGTTAATCAAATAAGGGTTTTCATATTTATTAATTTTTTATTTTGGCATTTATCTTCGGACTTAAAGACAAGCCTTATTATTATTATTATTATTGTGTTAGAAAAGAACGAGTGTTCATTCTCTGGCGCAGCCAGGGTCGAGTTTCTTTAAAGGGAGACAAAATTCATAGTATTCCCTTTATCAGTTTCCACTGATGAATTTTCTGGTGATGTGGCAGGTCTGCAGCAGTACCGCCCTAAGACAGGCCACGAGGATGTTCCTAGGAATGTTGAAAATCTTGAAGGTGTCTGTGAGGTCAGTTGTCATTATCCATCCCCTCGGTTGATATAACAATGGGGTATATTGTTATTTTGGATAACTCCCATAAACGCTTAATCTCCAAGCCTAGGTTCACATATTTTCATTGTTTTTATTATAATTTGTGAAGTGCAATAAATAACTGTGCAAAACGTAATCTTTATCAGAGATTGGGTGTCAGAGAAATAGCGAGAACAAAAATCGTATCATTACTTAGTGAGTTCGTCATAAAAACTAGAACTAGTCTGTGGCATTTTACGTCTCTAGAGACGATCTTTTCCCCTTGCAAGCTCTTGTGTGACTAAAGAGGCCGATCCTTGATACACAGCTGCGATCGCAGGTTGGGCATATGTAGTCACCAGGCGCCGTTGCACTTTCACCCTTCTTTCTGCTTCTGTTGTGTATGGCATCTGCAATCAAAGACCCCTTCTTTATGCTCTCTCTCCAAGTGGATCTATCTTGTGCCACCTCTTCCCAGTTGCTGGTGTCGATCTTAAAGAGCTTCATGTCCCGTTTGCATACATCTGTATAACGTAAGAGTGGGCGACCAGCGGCTCTTCTGCTTTCTATTAGATCGCCATACAGAATATCCTGTGGGAGTCGACCTACTGGCATTCTACGAACGTGGCCCAGCCAGCCAAGGCGTCGGCTGCTGATAACAGAGCGGATGTCCTGGCAACCTGCTCTTTGTAGCACCCCCTCGCTGGTTATCTTATCTTGCCACCTTATTTTAAAGATCCGCCCTAGGCATACTAGAACTAGTATTGATTAAAGAACGTTATTTAATTAGTTTCTACTTAGTGTTTAGATATCTTGTACATCACAGAACGACTACATCAATTACCGTACCTCAAATTCATATCTGTTTGAGGTTCTACAATTGGCGTGTCAACTCTGAAAAAGATATAAGCATACAATACAATAGGGAAGAAAAAAATATTTTTTTTTATACATAACGTAACATCTCCAGTGAAAACTTTTATCAATATTTGAAGGTAAGACTAAAGCACAAGAAATAGGAATACAATCTTCAAAACTTCTTTTTATTTCCAACTTGCCAAATATGACCCGGGGTGTGTGAGACCTTGACTTCTGTATTACCTGCCAAATATGACCCGGTCTGTGAGACCTTGACTTGGGTATTACCTGCCAAATATGACCCGGGGTCTGAGAGACCTTAACTTGGGTATTACCTGCCAAATATGACCCGGGGTCTGAGAGACCTTAACTTGGGCATTGCCTGCCAAATATGACACGCGGTCTGAGAGACATTAAACATACAATGCGGTCTCCGCCCTGATCCAAGTTTTGTCCAGATTGATCAAACGATTTTTATTTTTTTCCGGACATACATACAAAAATACATACATACATACATTGGGGTGCGGTGGCTAAAAGGTTAAGCGCTCAGCTTCCGATCCTGAGGTGCTGGGATCGAATCTCGTTAACCGTTGGCCATAGAAACAGATGACCTTAACATCATCTGCCCCATAGATCGCAAGGTCTGAAAGGGGAGACTTCACTTTTTTACTTTTTACGTAAATACGCCTGCCTTTCTGCTTTATATTATAGATAATTAAGAGAATTGATTTTCGTTTAACCTTTTAACTTCTTCAGTTCCTGCATGATCAGCATTGCTGGAACAAAAAAAAAATAGATTTTTAAAAAAATATTTAGACACATACTTTAATCTGTGCAATTATTAATAAATTACTAATTGACTCTTTATTTCTATAAATGTGTTATTTCGTTACTCAGAACGTACTATGAAATTTCCTATTAACGATTAGCAGGAGAGGAGTAACTGTTTACAAAAACAAAACAAAAACAAAAACAAAAAAAAAATAAAAAAATCTTCAAATTGATCTAGAGTTTCTTAACAGCCTTAGAGAAATTCATTTCCCCCCTTGAAGTCAAGCACATTGGAAACTATACTTTACTTTTATAATGTAATTGTAAATTAGTAAATGTGATTTAACTCTTTCTCTCCGTAATTATTTTCCACGCTTTGAATGAATTTTTGATTTTGACAATTACTTTTTCACTATCCCTGTTATGATTGGGCTTCAACAGCTTTGTTGTTTGTTATCAGGATATTATATTTGGTATAGAATTAAAGGAAAATGCATTCTCTTTTTATATAATTCAAAGTCAAGTTTTAAAAAAAATAATTAAACATTAATTTAATTTGATGAGGTCAAAATCAACGATGGCAACGTCGATTAGGAGAGAAAGAGTTAAAGTACTGTATAGCCCATAAGAAATTCCAAACTGTGTTCCGTGAGTTCTGAATGGGTGTACTGAGAGCGGAGGATGAGCTTTCAACTTTTAACGTTAGATTTTTGCGTTATGTAATACGAATTACGTAAGTGGGGTGCTGTGACGATACGAAAATTTGCATATAAAAATTCATTTGAGGCTTTTTCCCAACAGACCGTGAGAAGACATTTAGTTTTGAAATTAATCAACTAGTTAGTGTCCACCCTGACCGCTATATATAAACTCGTGCAGTTTACTAACTTTTCACCCCCACCTCCCCTTCGAGCTTTGCTCCGCCGCTTACTTACTCGCCCCCCCCCCCCGCCCCATAGGATACAAATGACATTTGAATTCCTTCCTACAAACTGTGGGAGACCTTTGTTCGTAAATTTAATGCTCCGGTATGTGTCCGCCCCTAACCGAGACTCTACCAAGAGTAATGCCTGCTTGGTCCATTATCTTACGGAACACTTAAAATTCAAACACAAAAAAAAATGTCCATCCAGTCCATTGTTATCATGGGACATAGCAAGTCTCGGTCCGCTACACCAAGGCCTGCAATGTCCAGCCGCCTAATTGCTAGGTTCTCTCCTTCCCCCTCTCCGTAAGAATAGCATCTTACACCTTCCCTCCCCTTCTAGACACTAACTGACTTTTAAGTGCATTCTCTCACAATGGACCAAAATTTAACGACGTTTCTAGATCAAACGTGACATGACACTCCGGGTATTTTGATACCCAGTTGGTTAGGAGTCCAATGTGTATATAAGAGGCCTTAAACTTTAGTAGAACGCTCACATTCGCCCACAGACTTCTGTGCTTGATAGGCAAGGAACTTAGCTTCCAAACATTTAGCTGCCTATATTCTAAACAACCGTGGTAGGTTGCTCTAGTTTTATTTATGTATTTATATATGTGTTTCATTTTGTGCATTCATAAATACTATGTAAGTATGTAACCTTTTATATTATTTGTAACATATTTGATTGTTATCAACGGGCTATGTTTACGCCTATTTTAATTATTTAATTATTATCCTCAACCCAGCGTTGAGATGATTTAATCTAGATCTACGGGAGCGATCGGATCTTTTACAAAGATACCGAATCAAATGCTCTCTTACTAGATCCCCAAATATATATTTCGATATATAACATGTCGGTTTATTTTAGGGATGGCAGGTTATGTACCACGCCATTCTATGGCACATACAGTCAGTGTACTCATGTATTTATATTTAACATCACTATGTTATGAATAAGATCGGATCAACGATCACTTCACCCCCCCCCCCTTTGTTCTTTCATACTCCTACATATTCACTAGTATTATTATAAATAATATATTTAACTGTGTCCACTAGAGATATACGTATCTCTCTCCCTTTTATATTGGTTTTGATTACTACATATTTTGTCAACATTGTATGTTCACACTCTTACATATCAGATCATAGGTCCAAGGATTAACTCCCTTATATTACATCTAATATAATATTGAAGTTCGAAATTTAAACCTGTGATTTATTTCCATGATCTTAACATCGTGACTGATGTTTGATTAGTTTCGCATTCCTTTCTACTTAACCTAGTTATTCCCCTTACTTCTTATTTTGTTATGTATTGTGAATTGTGAACGGAATGAGCTCTATGCCTCACATGCACAATCTGATTGATTGCATGGCATAAGAGAGTTCCTACCTATTGCCATGAGGAAGTTTCTAAGTGATTCTTTCTTTTCAGCCTGGTTGTTATTGGTGATGCCCTAGTGCACAGTAGACTTTCGGTCACCACGAGAACTGTAGTCTATACGCTGTCAGACCATCATCTAAAGACTGGATCTGCAGCGTCACCACACCTGAGCCAACGCCAGAACCCCCCCCTTCTGTCAGCAAGAAGAACCCTCAGCAGTGCACACTGAAAACTCAGTGCCCACTATCTAATTACCCACGGTACAGTGCCCACTGAAAACTCAGTGCCCACTATCTAATTACCCACGGTACAGTGCCCACTGAAAACAAACTCAGTGCCCACTATCAAATTACCCACGGTCCAGTGCCCAGAGACTTGCCCAGTGTTCAGCGCCTACTGCCCAGTACGAACTGCCCAGTCCAAGGCCCCAGCTGTTCACTGCCCAACCATCTCTTGCCCGCTACCTACGGTCCTGAGGTCACCTTCCCCACCTATCGCTGCAGATATACTCACAGTCGAGTTAAACTTCGACTGCTCAAGCCGATCATCTCAAGTTCTCCACTGTGTGAATCAAAGAAGTCCAGCGGCCAGTTAACCAACCAGAAGTGAAAGTTAAGAGACCAAAATAGAAACGCTTATCCACTCCTCACAAAGCAATCTAATGATGAGATTTATTAATTAAAATCCCATTGTTAACCCAATACCCAACTATTTTCTTTATTAAATTTTTATATATTTAATATACAGTCTACTCTTGTGTTCTTATTGTTAGCTCGTAGTGTGCCTGTATCAAAATTTATTTATGTGAGCGGGGAAAATTATAAATCATTTCCCCTAGACTAAACGACCAAATAACTATTATAATAACTTCAAAAACCTCGCCACATAATTTTGGGGGCCTGTCCGGGATGTTAGAACCAAAAAGTAATACAGGCACTTGCAAGCAACAATAGAACTTTCCAATATAATTTTTTTTCTGATTGCAAACTGAGTGGAAAAGTGTATCTATTTTATTATTATTATTATTACTATTATCATTAGTATTATTATTATCATTTATCACATCTTTGGTATCATTTTATTACTAGAAACAAATATTGTTTTTTTTTAGAAGCAACTTACCACGCTCTTATCTACAAACCTTTCACTATCAATTTCTTTTACAACTCAATTTCGTTGAATATATACAATGGCCAGCAACACAAGGTCCAAAGCAGACTCTGACAGAAAACTCAAAATACAAGAGTTGACTGAGACAGCAGTACTGCTAGAGTTAGAGGGGAGAGAACGCTCAGACTACATCCGACAAAAGTTGGATGAGTGGGAGAAATGGGAATTTGAGTTAGCACTGGAGAGGGAGAAACATGAGCACGAACTAGCCAAAAATGAACACGAGTTGGCAATGGAGCGGGAGGCAACTGAAAGAGCTAGAATAGCTCAGGAGGCTGAGACGGCTCGCGCAGCTGCAGCTAGCCCGGTCTCCAATCCTCCCAGCCCTGCCCCCAGCCAAGGGTCCTCAAACGGCTCCCCCAACATCCCCTTCGAGCACTTCGAAGAGAAGTGCGAAAGCATAGAAGTGTATCTTACACGCTTCGAAGAGGTGGCACGCTTTTATAGTTTGCCTAAAGATAAATGGTGTTTCAGGCTAGTTCAGTGCCTACGGGGTAAAGCCTACGAGGCCTACTCAAAGCTCCCATCCTTTCAACGGGATAACTATGAGGCTTTGAAAGAGGCTCTGCTCGTTCAATTCGAGTTAACTTCAGAGTCTTATCACAAAAAGTTTCGAGGGTCCCGCCTCGAACGCAGAGAAACATATACTAATCTCTGCGGCAGGCTGGATAAATATCTCAGGAGATGGTTAGCCCTGAGCCGAATGCCCGAAACTTTTGATGGTCTCGTAGACTTGGTTCTTGCAGAGCAGCTTAGAGACTGCATGACGCAAGAAGTCAGGGTCTACGTAAACGAACAGCAGGCAATCGCCCCCTCTGACATGGCAATCGCTGCAGACCGTTACGTAGCTGCCAGACAAGACACCAAGACAAAACCCGTAACAGAACCTCAAGCTAACGAAACCTCTCCTATCCAACCCACACCTCTCAACCAAAACAAACACAACCAGGCACGCGTCCCCTCTCAGCACACCTCCAACCAGCCCAACCGCCCACCCCATCAAACACGCCAAAATAATTCGTATCGCCCCTCTCACCGTGACTCACATGACACGCGTGACGACAGGAGGACACGACACCAACAAGCCCCAAACGTAGTATCGGCCCTGACGACCATTCGACGGCCCAAGGCCAGCAATTCTGTAGACCCAGAAACCCATCTTATACCTCCTCACCCCTCTACCTCACCCCCGGGTGTAGAGCAAGCTCTAATAAACGGCGTGAAGACAAATGTGCTTTTTGACAGCGGATGTAATATCTCCGCCATAGTACACAAAAGGCTGGTTCATTCGACCGATTATACAGGAGAAACGGTAGAAATTCAAACGGTCGACAGAAGCATATCCACAATAGTGTTACCTGTAGCAAGGGTGCACGTGGAATGTCGATACGTGCACGGGACCATAAACGCAGCTGTTATGGAATCCCCTGTGTACGACTTTATTCTTGGCTCCCAATATGTACCATTGGGGAACGTCAAGAAGCCATATTTTTCCCTGCCAGTCTATAGAATGACTCGACAGAAGGATGACTCTCACCAGTCAAACACTGGGCGTCATCGCTCAACGCCTCAGCTCAACAGAGCTAGGGAAATAAAACCCCTGATTCCGGACATTGACAGTGTCCGAAGGCGTA
>JADKLZ010000166.1:30526625-30537085 GCA_021533235.1 Biomphalaria straminea
ATTTTTTGTTTTTCTTTTCATTAGGGACCACCATATTCACTTCAACAAGGGTCTCAAATTCGCTTAGCCTTGGGCCTCCAATTACCCAAGGCCGTCTCTGATTAGCGATTCCGTTTTTGTAAGTAATGCACAGTGGCGTAGCTAGGGTGGGGGAGGAGGGGGGAGAAATTGAAAATCCCCCCGGGCCCCCACTTGACAGGGCCCCCAAATGAGTGTTTTTAAAACATAAAAAAAAATTCAATATTAGGCAAAATGCATGGGCCCCCAAATGATGGAAAATTCGTAGCTACGCCCCCTGGTAATACATACCGCTGTATGAATTTTATTGCTATGATCTTATAGGGCGAGAAAGATGAAAAGTCTTAGGTTTAAAAAAGGTATGGCACACTCAGAATAACCAACCAGTTAGCATATTAATTGTAGTCGTCTTCCCAGCTCCGTTGTGACCCAGCAGGACTGTGATTTGATCCTCGAATAAGTCCAAGTCAATGCCTGCAACTACCACCTTCTTGTCAAATACCTGTGCACGTTTAAAACATATTACATTACATTTAACATTTTATAATTAATCAGCAGCAAAATAAAAATCGCTGGTATGTCAAGGCAAATGAGAAAATATTTATTTAAAATCGTCTAAATGTATCCTCTACCTTACCTGATAGTTTAGCCTAAGAAGGATATCTAAGATAGATATGTAACGGAACATTGTGTAAAAATAAATACCTATATATTTAAAATATAGATTCTTAGGATTCTGTTCCATGGCTAATAATAAGTAGCTACTTAACGTTTTTCTCCATAAAGGTAAAAGGTCACCAACAGCATCATCGTTAAGTGATGTCCGTTATGTTATAGTCGTAACGATTAAAGAATTAGTTTAAAAAGGACGATATTTGAAACATATGCCTGGTCGTGTGCCCTGCGCATTGCGCTGTCGTTCGGATGGGCTCTATGGTCCACGGGTTCAAATCAGGTCACAGCCGTCCCGAGTCTTTTTGCGGGAGGTTTGGGCTAGGATGTAATTGTCTTACAATCTGAAGTAGCATCCGAAACATGTAAATATTTTATAGACAGATTTAGATATAGGACTTTTATATTGAGACTAGTTTGGTCTGTTTGGAGAGATGTGAGCATGGCAAGGACAAATGCGTAGGTCAACTTGAAAATTATGTACATAGCACTAGATACTACATTCATTTGAGGAAAAAAGATAATGTTATGACCCTACACTGCGTACTGACGTTAGGTGAAAGACTGTACACCATGCGACACAGGACAGAAACAGGCTAAAAGAGAGAGGAAGTCAAAGATGGCCGATACTTAGATCTAGGATGTAAACAAGAAAGAAGTGTTGTTATTACTGAGTGCTCTAGTTCAATATTTGTTATCGCACTACTGTTGTTCTATTTTTAAATTTGCGTTTTTATATACTCCTTTCGTTGAGGTTCTTTTGGCTCGCTGTTGTTACAGCACTATGGTTCATTGTTAAGTCGGAATCATACAAACAACCATATAAAGACGAATGGACCTCATTCAATAATCGTAAACAAACAACACTTAGCCACGTGATAATATTGATAAAACAACGAAAAAAAAAACGGTCACGTGATAGTCATTCAGAGGCGTAGCTAGGACTTTTCCATCGTCTGAGGGCCCGGGGGGATTGACAACTTTGGGGGCCCCTGTATTTTGCGTAGCATTTAATTTTTAATGTGAAAAAACACTCATTTGGGGTCCACGTAAACTGGGGGCCCGGGGGGATTTTCAAATTCCCCCCTCCTCCCTCTACCCTAGCTACGCCACTGTAGTCATTGAGCATTACGTAATCTGTACAGAAATTAAATGTTGTTTATTAACGAATGAGGTCCATTGACTAACTACTACACTGAACGGTAAGGCGGTGTCCTAGATCACAGGTGATCAACTCCTCCCCCCCCCCCAACGTCGGGAAAAGGTCTTCAGTGTCTGTAGACTGTACATTACCAATGGCCTTATCAGTCTGACAAGAGGTCGCCAAAAGAAATAGCCGTCCCTTGAGACGTCAAATGCCACAGACTAAAAGAATGACCTCAGTACTAACCTTTATCAGGCCACGGATCTGAATTCCTGGAGTAAGGTTCTTGCTGGCCGGCTGAAAGTATCTTTCGTCCATTCCAGATAATGCAGGGATGGACTCTTCGGATTCAGTAGGTGGGCACCAGTAGGATTTCTAAAAAAAAAAAAAAAAAAAAGTTATTACAAAGGTAACAACTTAAATGCCTTCAATGACTAAATGTTATATTCGGAAATCTATGTTATTTTGCAGGCCCTATATAATTAATCTTGACATAAAAAAAAGAAACAAAGAAAATATTAAATATTAAAAAAAAAATCATCTTAGGGAAAGAACTCCACACTTACAAGCTGTATATCTCAATAATGTAGAAGTTATTTTCCTTTTTTGGATATCAAACAAAATATTAATGATTCTTGTTTTTTTACAATTGATTCATGTTTTGTTAGGTACAAAAACAATATTGGTGTGGACGTCAATGAATTAAGGGGAGGAAACTCTACATATTTAAACGCAGAATTTGGAAGGAGTAGTCCCACTTTTTGGTATCCATTTCCAGTAGTTAATTAACTTATTTATTTATATTTTTTAATAATTCATGTGTTTTCTCTGCTAATGAATATTGCTGTACATGTTAAACCTGTTCCGAGTGTGTTGTTGTAGAAAAAAGATGTTCACAATAGTGTAATGTGTAATAATGGTACACTGAGTTGATATAAGCTTTGTAAAAAAAAATTACGATCCAGCATATTTTGCCTGAGGCACTTAACCGTCTCACTACATTAATTAGAGATGGCGATTAGAGATAGCGCCTAATAAAAATAAATTTAAACATTTGGTCGAAGGATAGGCTTTACGGTAAGACCCATAAGGATATCAATTCGGAGCCATAGTATCCCAGCCAAAATGTCTCACCCACACTGATTATAATTATTATCTTATTATTTCATGTCTTCGGGAGTCAACCCTGAGGAAAAATCAGGAGCTGGCGACCCTAAGGCAGTTTGCAGCACCCAGTGCTACACTCTGGCAGAACCTGCGACGCTGCTGACCCCAAACTGTATCTGCACTGCCGTTCCTTTGGATACATCAGCTGCGTGGAGAGGGGGGAACTGATGTGTGGGCGACATCGTTCCGACCACAGCTTGTGCCCAGGCATTCATCTCATGGAAATGAGACGATCCATAGTCGCTTCGCGACTGACGGTGGCCATAGAATAGAAATTTCATGTCTCTTATTAACTTTGCGTCGCAAATAAAAATGTCATCTGATAGCTTGTAGTATGCATCACTTGTCCTAGTTTGGGAGACGCTGTGGTAAGGTGTTTAACCTGGGGTCCTGGGTTCGAACCTCAGTAAAGACTGAGACTTGAATTTCGTTTTTTTTTTCTGGGGGTGGGGGTGGGTGGGTGGGGGATGACAACTGGTTAATATTTGGGTCATATTATTGCTTCATTTCTGGATATCCCCCCTTCTCCTGTACACCGTTACCATCGGGGGGGGGGGGGGGAGCCCTAAGAATCTCAAAATTCAAAATCCGAGTCTTAGCCGAGATTCGAACACAAGAACCCAGGTTTCGAACCCAAGCGCTTAACCTATCAGCCACCGCACCCCATATCCCTTCTGGATAGAGATGTTTTATTGTTGGCTTGCTCAAGCTCCTGTTTTTTAATATCACATTTGAATTCTGCCTCTGTTTGAATGTGTACTGGGACTCATAGGGTGAATAGTTCTAGCTACTCTTGTTGAGCCTTAGGTTGACCTGCACTGCCTTTAGTAGACCTAATAGTATCCAACTGAAGGAATTACCATACGTTCAACATTAAATAATTAGACAAGTAAACTAAAAATTAATTGAATTAATAGGATTCTCAGACCATAGACCAAGTATAATATTTTATATATCTTGGGACTGTAGTCAGTGTATCAGGTGGAACTGATGAAGACATTAAACGTCGTATAAATCTAGTGCGTCAGACATTTACACAGCTAAAACCAACCTGGAAATCTCCTCACATCTCAAACAAGACTAAACTAAGAATGTTTAACTCTAATGTCAAGGCTGTCCTACTGTATGGTTCTGAAACATGGAGAACAACTGAAGCGACAACAACAAAAAAAGTACATACCTTCATCAACAGATGCATGAGAAATATCCTATAAATACACTGGAACGACAAAGTAGAAAACACCAAACTGTGGTAGATGAGTGGACAGAAAAATATAGAGGTGCAGATCTTAGAGAGGAAGCGGAGATTGTTTGTTCACACCCTTAGAAAAGATACCCGCAACAGAGCAAGACTGCCCTTATAGTGAAAGCCCAATGGAAAAAAGCCGTAGAGCATAGAAATATAGAAAAATAGAATTTGGCGACGCCCTTCACTAGAGGAAGAAGAAAGGACCGGAAAGAGCTGGGAATCCATACAGAAAAATCTAGCAAGAGACTGTGGAGAGTGCCGTGTATTTGTTGAGGCCCTATGTTCCATGAGGAACCCAAAGGAATGATGATGATGATATAGATCATATGCTGGGGTAAGGTTGTGAATGCCTACTAAATTTGTAAGCCACGTATTGCCTCAGTGGTAAAGCGCTTGACTTCTGGACCGAGGCAGAGACGAAGTTAGGGTGGAAGAGCGCTTAAAACTTCTACCGGGCCCCCATTTGAAGGGGGCAGCCAATTCAGTTTTTTTTTAAAATTAATTATTAACTATTACGTTGAAATACAGGAGCCTCCAAAGAGGTCAAGTAACCCGGGCCTCAAAATGATGGAGAATTCTGAGCTACGCCACTGATCCGAGGCGTCCCGGGTTCAAATCTCGGTGAAGCCTGGTATTTTAAGTTTCTGTTGTTTTTTTTAGGATGCTCCAGAGTCCAACCAACTCTAATCTGTACCTGATATAGAAACCTACATATCACGTATAGTATATATCTATAGTACTTTTCTACTTTCAGCCTACCTTTAGAAAGAAATTGTACGGTTGAGGAATGCCATACTCCTCCGGGAAGATGTTGGACACATACCAGATGACGATACAGTTGAAGAGGGTGTTGGAGATGAACATGATCAAGGTGTCCATGAAGTTAAGATGTGGTAGCACCTCGTAGGCATTTATCTTCTCGGATATCACTCCGACCTCTAGAGCAAGACGCAAGCAAGTCGCAACGTTAGAATCGGTAAATGAAATCAATGCATTTGAGGTATAGACTATAGTCCAACAAACGCGTTGAGTGGCGGGGAAACGATTCCATAATAGTATCGATATGTCATTGAGCTCGTTCAATATGGTCTCTACATATGCAACCAACGACTGAGGGTCATTGGGGTGTGTTTCCATTAGAGATGGGAATCGAACCCAACTTTTAAAGTTCGGGTTCGGTTCGGTCAGATTTAAGTTCGGGTTCGGTTCGATGACGAGTATAGTTCGGGTTCGGTTCGGTTCGATGAAGAGTATGGTTCGGGTTCGGTTCGGTCAGATCCAAAGTTCGGGTTAGGTTCAATGATATGAAATTATTGTTTTAACATTGTAGAAATATTTATCCAAAATAAAATTAGTAATAAGAAATATGTTTCTTACATAAACGTTAACGCACAATAAAATAAAAAAAAAGATGTCCAAGTTAATATGTGTGTTTGTATTTTTTTGCCTTGAATTTAAACCCTAGAAAAGAATGGTACTCTTTTTTTTTATAATTATATTAGCTTATAGGCTATATAACGTAAAATCTTACTTATATCGGTGAAGTTTTATAATTTCATTGAATAACATAAATTTAGAATTTCACATTTAGATCTAGTAACCAATGAAATAGAAACGATATCGTTCTAGTTTTAAAAAACATTTGACCTTTATAACTAAATTATAATGTAAAGTACATGCTTGACTAACCATGCCCATGTGCTATTTTATTGTCTGACCACTAAAAATACAACAAACACTATTGCATAACCGTTAAACGCGCAAGGGAAAAAAAAACGAGGTGGCCTTATCGTTACTGCATACTCAGTACACTATATAGACCAGTGGTCTTCAACCTTTTTTAACCCACCGCCCCCTTTTCGTATATTTTCTCTTTAAAAAATCTCCAGCGCCCCCCTAACGGACATATAATAGTAAAACTTTTTTTTTTTAAATCAGAAGGTAAATTGTACTAAAAGAACATGTATTGATTTATATTGGCATTGTAACTTACATATTGTTAATTAATCTTAAATTATTAGTAAAAAAAAAAAAAAGCTTACAGGATATAAATATATATAAGATAAACTGATTGTCTATAACTTTTTTTTTACATTAAAAATATCAATATTAAGGAAAACCAAGAAAATAATATACAATAGCATAGTAAGACCAGTAGCAAGTATGCAAGTGTAACCCAGACTACAACAAAGACAGCCAAAAATCTACTAAATACTTGGTAACGAACAGTTCTTATGAAAATCTCTACTGCTATACAAGATGAAACAGGGTGGAGGACACGCACCAACCATGTTATATTTCAATTGTATGAATACCCACCGATAGGGACAGAAAAAAAAAAGAACAGACTACGTTGGGCAGGTCACCTTGAAAGAATACCAGATAAAGAGGAAAGAAAATTGTATACAGGCGAAAACCAAAAGGCAGACGATCCAAAGCCAGACCCCGAAAGCGATGGATTGATGATGTGGAGGCAGATCTGCAACAGCTTAGTGTAAAGGCGTGGAGACGAAAGGCTCAGGAGAGATCCGAATGGAGAGATGTGTTGAAGCAGGTCAAAGCCCTCCATGGGCTGTAGCGCAACTAGTATGGATGGGTGAATGTTAAATAATAGAACACTACTATTTTTTTTTTACATTAAAATTTTACATTTAGTCTTATATTTAATAAAAAAAAAACAATTCATCACACATAACTAAGCTAAACTAATGGGAACCTTGTGCCTCATGCAGTTTAACAATGTTAGAAATGTCAGGCTTTAAATTAGTCAAAGCAAGGCGTAGGTCTCCTCTAGTTGCTACATCAAGTCTATTTCTTTGTTTACTCATTAGGTTTGTAACGGCACTAAATTCAGTTTCAGCCATATAAGTTGAAGGAAAAGCTAAAAATAGCAATTCCATTTTTGACCATAGTTTTGGGTATTTGACAGGAACAAATCGCTGCAGCCACATCTCTTCTGTGCCTCCTCTTTTGAAATTCATTTGACTGGTGATATCATTTTGTAACTCTACCATTTCTTCCTGCAAATCAACTTGAAAATCGGTGACAGATGTTTCAAAAGGATTAATCATCCATGTTTCAATTTTTAAATTTATGACATCCTGGAAGCGAGTTTCCATTTCTTCCTTGAGCATTTTCAGGTGAGTAGCATAGACTTTAATGTCCTCAGGCAGTAATTCAATAGTCAACAAAGCGAGTTCTGGGAGATTGTAAAATTCCTTTTTGGAAATATTGTGGTAAAAGAGATTCAATTTCTCAATAAAAGAGACAATGATCTGCTTTGTATCGATAAGGGTTAACTTCTTTCCTTGCAGCTGCAAGTTCATTTCATTCATTTTACGATAGATCCCTGCCATGTAAAATAAATCTTTTTTGACCTTCTTCAAGTCATTGCAAACAGATAAATCTTCATGTTGCTTGAAAAATTCCAAAATTGTATTGAAAAGTTCAGCAAAATGAGCAAGACAATTCCCTTTGGAAAGCCAGCGAACCTCAGTGTATAATAAGGGTTTAACATGTTGCTCATTATTTGTTTCACACAGCTGTTGAAGGGATGCGCTTATTTTTGGCATGGGTTTTTAATTTATTTACAGTTTTTATAATCAGATTTAAAGAAGAATGAAGTTGTGGGCTAAGTTGTTTAGCAACAAGATGTTGCCTGTGAATCACACAGTCAATAATAAACATTTCTGGATTTTCTTTTTTCATAAAACTTATGAAGCCTTTGTGGCGTCCAACCATTGATGGTGCTCCATCACTTGCACAAGCTACTAAATTTTGCAAAGGTATTTCATGATTTGGAAAAAAATGTCTTTACTAAGGTAAAAACGGACTCCCCTTTTGTGTCACGAGTAAGTTTTTCAGAAAAGATAAGCTCCTCATTAACACTGAAATCATCATCAAAATATCGCACATAACCAAGTAATAATGAAGAATTATCAATCAATGTTGACTCATCTATTTGCAATGAAAATTTTCTAGTTTGAAGTTTCCTTAAAAGTTGTTGCTTCACATCACTGGCCATTTCATCAATCCGTCTTTGAATCGAAGTGTCACTTATCGGTAATACTTTCAAAACCTCATTGGGGTCTTAATGCATCACTGTGGAAATGACTTCTCTTAAAGCTGGGATGATCAATTTTTCACCAACGGTATGTGACTTTTTATTTTTTGCAATTTTGTAAGAGGCCATCAAACTGTCTTCTGCTTTGCTGGTTTTTTTTTAAAATATTGTTTGAATAGTCGGGCGTTTTTCAAATTGCTCATGAATAGTTTTGAAATACTCAATGGGCTTATCCTTTTTGTCAGGATGCAAGGCCTTCATATGATCCTGAAGCCGACTTGGTTTCATCGCCTCATTGGAAAATGTTTTCATGCAAAGTAGACACAATGGAATACGTTTATCTACAGGCGATTCTATGAAACCCATGGAGAGATAATTTGCTGAATATTGGCGAGTTTTTTTCTTGGTCGACATTGTCAATGCTTTCACTGTAAAATGAACGTTACACTCATTTATTTTAACGCTAGCTTTATTATTTAAGCCAAATAGCATAAACATTGTTTAATATTATTTATTATATAACTATGTTACTGTAGATATAATAAACTATAATTTAAAAAGCTTATACCTTGTTTATTTATCAATCTACAAACTGTTTTACGCGCTAAAAAATGGGAGCAAAAATACACACCTTCTGCAGCAGTAAAAAACAAAAATAGCAATTGGTTTTATAAATCATAGAAACAAGGAATTCCCGAACTCTAAAAATAAAACGATTATTTGTCTATATATACTTCGCCAGTGCCGCTTTGAAGAAATTGTGCTACGTTGAAAACGTTTTTCTTTTTTTTTTCTTTTGTTTCTTCTCAGCGCCACCGATTGCCCCTTATGTGTCCAGCGCCCCCTTACCGCCCACTTTTGTGCCAATCGCCCCCGTACCGCCCCTTTGGCTCCCAGCGCCCCCTAAAATCTCGAAATCGCCCCCAAGGGGGCGATATCGCCCCCGTTGAAGAACACTGATATAGACCTACATGTGTACGTCTATCTGGTCAGGTTGTTAAAATAAATCGGACACATATTTACTTTCTTGGCCTGGAGGGTGTGTAACTATGTTAATGTATGTAATTAATATTATGTGTCTCAAAACATTCAGAAGTATAAAGTAAGGCTAAAGTTGAAAACAAAAGAGGTTTGATACATATTGCATATAAAATGGATGCAATATTGAAATTTTATTCACGAGTAAAATTGCCATTTTTTTTTTTTTTTGCTCTGTGATTAAGTTTTTAAAACTATCACAGCGCATTAAGCCTACATTTTTGCAGCGCTTTATAAATAAATTATTTATTAAGCTGAAACCATTCGTGTCTCGTGATTCTAAGACAATCAGTAGATCCAGGGCCGGTCCTAGCGCTTGCGGGGCCCTATGCGAAACTGATTGCGCGGGGCCTATAGTCTGGGTGGGAATAAGGATAATAAGTGAAAATTGAGATTTTGTATAAGAAGATAAATTCGGCTTTCCTATTTTTTTCATTCTTTTGTAAGTACAAAATTGCGATCAAGTTAGCTTTACTGTACGAATCTTGTAACCTATGGAATATTTATATGCTTGTGACCATAAAAGAAAATAAGGTATGGGAACGTCCTGTTAAGGTGAAAATTGCCCGATTAGGTCTATTACATTTTAACATGAAAGCTGACAATGCTTTTTTCTTTTATCGCGCTTAGGATTTGTGTTTTCCGCAATGAATGACACCCACAAATGACAATTCTGTCTATTTTTCATGAGATTTTTATGAGTTTTCAGATTTTAATAAGTGCAAAACATTTCCAGGAATTTTTCGTATATATATTTTGCAATTAATAATTACACATATAATTAGCGCGGGGCCTATGAAAGCGCGGGGCCCACTGCGACCGCATAGGTTGCAGTGGCCTAAGACCGGCCCTGAGTAGATCAACTCACCACGCCATTCAAAGTTTGTAAACATGGCCTTGAAATGTTGAGTGGCGAACTGGAAAAACAAGAGACCTCCGACATGGGCGGAAACTTTACCACTGAGATACGTGGAGAGGATCGGAGCCCCAAGGGTCAATGAGAAGTAAAGAGCCACAGCACAGATAACAAAGTTCCTGGCTGGAAAGAAAGAAAAGAGAAGTTATCTATCTATCTATCTATCTATCTATCTATCTATCTATCTATCTAT
>JADKLZ010000166.1:30551107-30562662 GCA_021533235.1 Biomphalaria straminea
TGGCTTCTTGCACTACATTTTCTATGGCTACTGGCTTCTTGCACTACATTTACATGGCTACTGGCTTCTTGTACTACATGTATATGGCTACTGGCTTCTTGCACTACATTTATATGCCTATTGGCTTCTTGTACTACTTTTTTTTTCCAATTGTCGGATAAAGTTGAAATAGTGCATAACTACCCGATGACAAATCACGAATCAGAAAATTTAACAATTAGTCAGTCAATTAGTGTCAGTGTACCACTGCATGTGTACTGTTAGACACTTTGTTAAAGACAAGAGACGCATTGTAGTAGACGACACAGGCATAGTGTTAGAGATTATTAATGTAGACTTTTATGAAAGTAACTGCTAGACTCTTGAAGGGATGACATCGGTCTTGGTTACTGACTCGATTGTGGCCCGTTCTGTATTCAAGTTCGTTGTTCTATTTCATGGCGAGTTAACTTATTTACTGTGCATTGACCCTCTATGTCTGTTTCTTGTTCATACTCGCAAATGTAATACTCCATACAGTAGACCCAGGTATCTTATCTTCTTATCTTATCTTATCTTATATAATACAGACGTTACTTCAAAAAAGAAGATGATTACGTCCTACGCGTCATGCATTCAGTCATGCATATTTACCAGTGACTTAAATTCTGCCAAGTCACTGGTTTTCCTGGCTAGCTCAGGCAAACCATTCCATGCTCTAATGGCACTAGGGAAGAAAGAGCATTTGTACAGATTTGTCCTAGCATATGGGACGAGGAATGTGCCTTTATCTTTGTGTCTTTCTGAGTATTTTATTAAGTTTTGTTTTTGTATTTGGAGATTATAGTTCAGTGTTTTGTGTATAATTGCTACTTTACTCTTAAGTCTTCTATCCTGAAGGCTTTCTAAATTTAGTGATTTTACTAAAGGTGTTACTCTAGTGAAATGTGAATATTCGTTTGTTATGAATCGTACTGCTCTATTTTGTGTCTGTTCTAGTTTCTTAATGTTTTCTTGAGTTGAGGGGTCCCAAACAGAGGATGCATATTCTATTATTGGCCTAACCAAGGTTAAATAGCATTTTAGTTTTATGTCCTTTTTTGATTTACAGATAGTCATTAATGTACTTTCAAAATATATTACGTACAACCCTCGCACATATATTCATTACAGTATTTATAAATATGTATACATACATATTTATGTATAAAATGGGTACATCGCGGATAGTAGCCAGGGGAAATACGGCATTCCGTAATTAATTTTCGGTATCAAAGACACGCCTTGTTATTAATTTTCCAATTTCGATTTATATAAAATAGGGAAACAAAGAACGATCTATATTAAGAAAAAAGGCAGCTATTGAACGAAGCTCTCCCTTTGCACAATGTGAGTTTTCGGTTAATATTATTTCAAAGTCCATACTAAATTATCTTTTCTTCATTGATGTTAATCCTACTTTAATTTAGTGTTTCAAGATACTGCCAACCTGTGGGAAGCGTGGTCGAGAGGCTAAGTGCGGCTTGAGCTTGGCTTGCTTGGCTACCGAGGTTGGACACCCGACTCGGGCAGAGTTGTGTTTACTGAGCGTCCAAAGGCAGCACGGAAAACCAGCTATTAGATACCCCCATTCCCCCCCCCCCCAACTGGTCCACTAATGAAATTGGACCAAAAGCGCTCTGAGCATGCTATAAGCATGAAAGTAGCGGTATATAAAAGCTATAATAATAACTGTAGAACAGAGCAAATCCTAAACCTCAGAATACTCTGTGAAAAACATCTCCAACACCAAGAGAATCTTTTCCATGTCTTTATTGATTTCAAGAAAGCTTTCGATCGAGTATGGCACGGGGCACTCTGGGCGACAATGGAAAAATATAACATTAACACAAACATAACCAAAGTTATCCAGAACCTATACAAGAATGCCACCAGTGCGGTGTACTTCAACAACAATATTGGGGAATGGTTCAAAACCAGTTGGAGTAAGACAAGGCTGCCTCCTTTCACCAACACTCTTCAATATCTTCCTTGAAAGAATAATGGAAGATGCTCTCGAAGGATTTGAAGGTACTGTAAGCATTGGAGGAAGAAAAGTTACAAACTTGCGCTTCGCAGATGACATTGATGGCCTAGCAGGGACAGAAGACGAACTAGCCGACCTAGTGATGCGCATTGACAAGACTTCAGCAGCTTATGGCATGCAAATAAATGCAGAAAAAAATCAAATCATGACCAATAGTCAACAGGGCTTTACAAAGGCCATCAGTATTGGAGGCGAAAAGCTAACTAGCGTTAGCAGCTTTAAATAATACCTCGGAGCTATTGTCTCGGATGAGGGAACAAAGCCCGAACTAATGGTCCGAATAGCACAGTCCACAGCGGCCCTTTCTAAAGTTCTCAAGTTGATATGGAAAGACAAAGGTTTAGCCCTCGGCACCAAAATCAGACTGATGCGCTCCCTGGTCATGGCCACATTTCTATATGTTTGTGAGTCTTGGACGCTGACTGCAGAGCTAGAGAGGAGGATCCTAGCAATGGAAATGAGATGCTACAGAAGGATCCTAGGCATCACATTTAAAGACCGCATCACAAATCAAGAGATTAGAGACAGGTTTACGGCAGCGATCGGACCCCATGATGACCTGCTAAATACTGTGAAGAAACGAAAGCTCAAACTGTATGGCCATGTAACAAGATCTTCGGGACTCGCAGAGACCTTCCTCCAGGAAACAGTACCAGGAAAAAGAAGAAGAGGCAGACAGAGAAAGCGGTGGGAAGACAACATCAAAGAATGGACAGGCCTACCATTGAACGAGGTTTTAATCAGGGCAAAGGATAGAGAGGAATGGAGAAAGATGGTCCACAGACTCTTGCTTGGTGCCCCAACGGTCCACCAGACTAAGGGATAGGTAACAGGTAACAATAATAATAATAATATAATAATAATAACCTCCTTCATCTCCCCCCCCACCTCCCTTATTTTTATTTAATCGTTATATTTATTATCAAATTTTAATAAAAAATACAACACAATTTTAGAATGTAACATTTTACTGTAAATCGAAAGGATCCTGCTATGCGAGACAAACTCTAGCTTCCAAACAGAGTTGGAGTCGCTTAACTTTAATATTTGTGTGAGCCATTCAAAAAAAGATACATAAAAAAAAACAACATTGACGCCTATGAATAAAAAAAATAATTACATTTTGAGTTTGATATCGAACCAATTAATTAACTACCAATAAATCCTGCACTTATTGGTTAGTTTTTTAATGGAATCGTGTTTTTGTACGTAAATAATTGTTTAAAATTTCAACTTAATCCGATTACGTGTGTGGGGAAAAAAAGCGTGTTTACCGTATCTGCGAGTACTGTTGAATTAATTTCTCTTGTGGTCATCAAATAAAATAATTAATTATCATTAATTAATTCATTAATTTTTTATTGATTTATGTTATCTTATATATACAGATTTAAAATGCTCTAATAGCACTAAGGAAGAACGAGCATTGGTACGATTTCGTCCTAGAATATGGAACAAGGAATGTGCCTTAATGTTTTGTCTACTCCAATAAATATTCGACAAAATGTTTAATTCTTTTTTAAAAAAAAGGCGTGGGAAAAATAACAGGAACAAACTATTTTACCGGACAGACAAACAGACAGAGTGAGTTGATATAACCTTTATACAAATATGAAGAAAATAAAGTAAGAAAATATTATACTCAAAACATTTCACCTGACTTCAGTTTAGAAAAGAGACAATCTATATATTATTTCTCAAAGAATTAGGTCAGACAACAACAACGAGTAAATAGGTAAGATCCCCTGGCGTACGCACCACGGTGTGAATGGACCCAATCCGCACTATTTCATTCACAAAATAGCATAGCATGCGGCGCAACGCTATTTTGTGAATGAATGTGGTTTATATAATTCTCTTCTCCTCAAAGTTCAAAGGTTCAAGAGATAAATAAGTAAGGGGAAGATCCCATGGCGCACGCATGCGGTGTGAATAGAAGTTGGTGCATCCCAATGCGCACTATTTTGTGAATGAAAGTGGTGTTTACATAATTCTCTTCTTCTCAGATTATTGTCATATTATTAAAAGTATTTCCAGATTATTGTGTCGTTAGACTATTGAAACTAGAACAACAATACACAGATAGAGTATACTTTCAGGTTTCACTTTAGAAAGTACTTTAATTACGCAAATTCGTTCATTAGACATGATTACGAAAGGTAACTCATCTCTCTATTCATAGATCTAGATCTAGATCTAAATAGTAAAACTTGAATTCAACTCTAAGAAGATTATAGAACTACTCTTCGCAAATATAGTTTTATTATTTTGAACATGAACATAGCCTACTAATTATAGTCCATTTAATCAAATTAACATTCAAATTTGTTTTTCTAAACCATTGTTACATGAGTGCAGCTATATTCTTAATATCGCGTAAATTAAGGTCAATTAGCCATTTTTTTTTTTTTACTCCATTCATAGTATTTTTCATTCATGAATTCAAGCATTCGCTTTACTTATATCAAGCAATTGGGAAGATCCCATGGCGCCACAAGTTGTGAATGGGAAATAATATATCCAAATCCGCACTATTTTCATTCACAAAATAGCATAGCATTTTTTTTTTACTTTAAAAAGATTTTAATAATGTCCGGAAATTTCCAGGACTTTTTCGACCGGCGGCATAGCATTTAATAACATTTCAGGAGATTTCCAGGGGGCTCCTGGTCAATCAAGAGGCCGCGGGAAATCTGTTATGTTTTATAAAATGGCTCAATTTAATAATTTATACACCTAAAAATAAGCACGGGTCCAAAGAAAGTGCGATACCCACTGTGGTCACATATGTTGCAGTGCCTAAGGCCTGCCTTGGAAAATAGCGGCGTATGATATGCCGCCGGTCGACTAGTCAGTTTATAATACGACAATTTTAATAGCAAGGAATTACATTACAAAGTGCAACAATAAACAAACATATAAATGAAATATTGTAGTTATGCATATATATGTAAATTATTAGTAATTCAAGTACCTTTAAAAAGTATGTTTCATGTTAGTTTTGGCTGTATCTCAGAAATGTAAGAGACAAAAATATACGTTAAATGAAATAAGAAGGTTTGTTGATATATATTGGTCTAGCTAAGTAGGTGTCAGAATATGTTCTGGGCGTAATAGGGGTAGCTACTAAGCGATATGGATTATTTAAAGTAAAGATCTATTAGGCGGGTTATGTTAAGGTCATCTGTTTCTTTGGCCAACGGTTAGCAAGCCGGGTTCAAGTGGCCAGCGCAACGACCAACTGCCTTTACTTTCCCCAACTTAAGTTAAGTACAAATAAGAGTTGGGTGGGTTCAGGGACACCCTGAAAATCCCTAAAAAAAAAAGGACAGTCTCCCAAGGAGCCAGGTTTGGAAGCCAAGCGCTACCTAGGAGTAGTTTAACTCAAGCTATATTTTGAAGTTATTTAATTACGTGAATAGTCACATCACCCCAACAACGTAAGTCAAGTGAGAGATAAAAGGAGAAACATGTTGATCAATAGAGGATAATCACAAATCTGGTAAAACGCTCATTGCGATTTTCCGCCTTTCAGTAGGGCATGCATATTTATAGCATGTATTTACACAAATATCCGATTTCAACGAACCATGCTTTAAATTTGGCAAATAAAAAATACGTAAAACGTTAGATAAAGTATATGTGATTCCTAAACTAAATCTCCACACATTTACATTGCTGTATAGGATCTCGTTTTATAGTGTGTTTAAATTGACGTTTCTTCAACAATCTCTGCTCTGAAAACATAATGTCTGTCAGCACTTTCCAACTACTACAAGCGCCTTTAGAATACAGCTCTTTCAAAATACAGCCATTTCAGAATACAGACTTTCAGAATACAACGCTTTCAGAATACAACGCTTTCAGAATACATCCCTTTCAGAAAACAGCTCTTTCAGAATACATTCCTTTCAGATAACAACTCCTTCAGAATGCAAGCCCTTCAGATAACAGCTGTTGAAGTTGGGACTGCTGTTTGTTCTTTGAGGTTCCCACGGCAAATAACGTTCGAGATGGACAACTTCTGCACCTGGAAATGCCCGAAAAGGTTGATTGACTTCACTTGAATCAAAGTTTCATAAATGTTAGCCTGCTTTACCGAGCTAGGCAAATAAATCTCTGTTAATTCATCTTGTTTTGTCAATATCTAGAGAAAAAAAAAAGAAAAAGTACTTTTTAAAAAATGCTTATGCCGAGAGTAATTGTATCTAATTAGTTTAAATCAGTCATGTAAATAAATTTACAACAAATTATGAGCCACGCTGAGGCTAAGAAGCATTTCGGGAATGATTAACAATTTGAAATAAAAGATATCAGAAGAGATATAGAGATAAATGATAATATGTGTATGTGCGTTTATAAAGTTTGAAACATTTGTTTATGATGAAGGTTATAAATCATTATAAATCTACTTTTAAGTCAGGCCCAGCAAGATTCTAATATATTTAAGTCATCGTGCAAGTTAATAACTTTAAACTTCCCAGACCAGTCTAATCATAAGTCAAGGGTAGTGGAATATAAGTCTTTAATTGTGCGCCGTTACTGGACGCTTGGTCTGAACCGTGCGAATTATGATAGAACAAGACAGCTGCCCTTTCAGCAATGCGCTATAATTGCATTAACATGTGCTCCCGTCAATGTTGCTTTTTATTTATGTAAGGTATGCATCAATAAAACGTTCATTATCTATTGTTGTTATAGATAGATCAAAATGATGTAATTTAGGTTATAAATATATGCATATTAGTTAACTGTGAGCTAGATATTAATACTTGTGAGGTTGGCAAGGCGCTCAGTATGAGCTGCTCCGCTTGCTCCAGAGAGAGGCGATGACCATCACCTTCATCTTTTTCAAGAGCGTGAAGCGTTAGCACGTAGCCTTGACCTTGCTGGTACAAGATGTTTTGAGGCTCGTCCAGAGTCACGATTCTGCCTTTCCTGACGACGGCAACACGAGAGAAGAGGTCATCACAGTCACCTACACTGTCGAAATACGTGAAACAAAACAAAATGAGTCTTGGAATGAAACACATTCAAATTGGGTTCATCCGGGACCAGTCGTTATAGAAGGCCTCGGCCCTGACTTGCGACGTCACAGTCTGTAGGCAGTCGAACCAATAGCTCATTGCATTCAGAGAGTCATTTGTAAGTTTTGTTTATATAAACGAGCACCAGGAGTCTGCAGGGTTGACTAAACAAATGCTCGTAATTAATAATTTACGATGCCAAGGCAATAATTGTTTTTCAATATGAGAGGACAGAACAATAGCCTTCTGGCATTGTTTCAACAAAAGCTTGCGCATAATGTTAACTGTGATAAACGTACTGAAACATGGATATAAATGAGCTGAGCTAATTGAACTTGCATAGGAATGTCTTTTAGTATATGTACCGATACATACAAACTACTGGATTTCTTTGTCATACAAAATATTGGTCATACGGGGTGGGGGGCGGAGTGGCCCCATCAATATATTCTTGAACCCGGGCCCACGGGTACCTTGCTATGCCACTGAATCCAGGACCTTTGAAACGACCGACTTTCAGTCGAGCGCGCATACCGTACAAACTAAAATTATATTATCTTTTAAGTTGTTCTATAACGTATAAGCCACTTCAGCTTCCGGAACTTCCGGTTACCTGTCTGACGTCATCAAGATGGTGCTGCCTTGCGATCTCATAAGTTCAAAAAGTGTCAACATTTTCTGCCGTCCTAGGATGTCTACACCGGAAGTCGGGTAGTCCAAGATGATGAACTTTGGGAAACTCAGGAGACATACTCCGAGCAGAAGTTTTCGTTTACTGCTGTCACTTCATTGGTTAGAAGATACATATGTTATCACTAATAAAATAATAATGATAATAATAATAATAATGAATAATAATTGTCCAGTATCTATATGAAACTTTGTCTTACAATTTGTGTATTACACCGAACAAAACATGATAAATAAAGATAACCTAAATATACATTCACACCAGACTTACTCTTAATTTACATGTGAAAAGTTTATATCAGATAGTTTTATTTTAATTAGCGATGCAATCACTAAGGGGATAAAAGAGAGTGCGTGTCTGTTTATCTCTGCTATCGGTGTCTCATTAATGATGGTAATACCACAAAATCCTAACCCAGATGTGGATTTTATTTATTTCTAGAATCTTTTTAGCTTTCTTTTGAATGTTTTTATCAAACAGCTGCCCTTATGGGTTTATTGTTTTGCCAATGACTTTATCAATGTTTTTAATTTACAAAAATAAAAAAGAAAAATATATCTATATATTTATTATTTATATATTTTTTATTTATGGTTTATTCTTTATATATATATATATATATATATATATATATATATATATATATATATGAAGGCGTGTATTCAAGTCTGAAAATTAATAAGGAATGTAGTAAATATATATATCACAATAAATTTCGAAATTAAAATGTAAACACATGAGCAGACGACTGTAAATGTGTGTGAAAACCAATAAAAAAAAACCAACAACAACAATACTTTATATGGGAGATATATCGAGGCCTCAAAACTACTCTATATAGCATATGGAAGATGTGTCGTATTTCGGTACTAATGTAATCAGAGTAGATCCTGTATTAATGAAGTGATTTTATGATTTTCAATATGTATTCAAAGTCGTCTGTCCGTCCGTCCGTCCCGTTTAGATCTCGTAAACTAGAAAAGCATTTGAAAATCCGACATAATTGGACGCAGAGGGTATCCTGTATAATGGATGGCTGCCTGGTCGAGCGGTTTGCACGCTGGACTGTCGTATCAATTTACCGATGGTCCCGGGTTCAAACCCTGCCCGCTCCCATTCCCCGTCGTCCTGCGGGAGGTTTGGACTAGGAAATAACTATCTTCAACTCTGAAGGAATTTCCGAAACATGTAAAACATTTTACAAACATTATAATGAATTGATTTCATGATTTTCAAAATGTATTCGTAGTCGTCATGGTTACCTGTATTTTTTTATTTGCGTATTGTCGTACAAACTTAAGCTAACAAAATGGATGATGGACTGGACAACGTTCTGGACAGCGGTGCCTGGGATGCCTTTCAGACGAGCATAAAAAACAAGAGTCTCTCTCCCAGTCAGGAGCTTAGCCAAAGTAATTGTCTGCTGACAGTGGACCATAGAGGGCCGAATCTAAAATAAAAACAAAGAAGAGATAGTGTGTTAATGACAATAAAGTATGTAGTAGACATTATGTGGCGCAGTGGCTGAGCGGTAAAGCGCTAGACTTCCAAACCGGGTTTTGAATCCTGGTGAAGACTTGGATTTTTACTTTTGAGATCTTAAGGGCACCTCTGAATTAAGCGAGCTTTTAATGGGTACCTAACATTAATTGGGGAAATGTAAAAGTGGTTGGTCGTTGTGATGGCCAAATGACACTCTCGTTAACTGTGTACCACAGAAAAAGAGGACCTTAACATCATCTGCCCCACAGATCACAATGTCTAAAATGGGAAATTTACTTTTTTATATACTAAACGTTACGTAATAAAACATTTTAATTTTGTTTTTTCTTTCACCAATGTCCTGCAATCGTGTAGTTGGACCACATATAACTCATAAAAAGTCCGAGAGAACTAAAAATATAGATAACTTTCACAATGTGCAAAGACTAGATATTTCTATATGTTTTGGTCCGAAAAGTATAAGTATATAAAAAGTGAAAATGAGAAAATTTGGGATCATTCATAAATTGTTGTTTATTGCTATACTTTTACAATTTTTTTAACATTTGAAATTCGTTTACATTTTGTCTTTGTAACTTAAATTATAAAAGAGTTCTTTGCTTGTCTACATTCAAGAAAGCGATTTCAATTTATTTGTATATAACTCAAAGGATCTCACGCTACGATTAATTATGACTGAAGTCTTACGTTTACGATAGTTCCTTTGCAATAACCGTAGAATACTAGCTGTTACAGAGATTTTTTTTTATAAATGTTCAGTATTTCTAAAAATATAAAAAGTGACATAAGTAAGTATCTTACTGAGTTTAAATGTGTCTTGACATTGAGTCCATCCACGTAGACGTTCCCACTAGTGATGGGTTCAGCTCCAGAGATCATCTGTAGGATTAGGGACTTTCCAGCCCCGTTAGGCCCAACAAGCCCCACGCAGTCATAAGGGCCGATGAGTAAGCAAGCATCATCCACCGCATTGCTTTGTTGGTAGCACTTGTCATAATTCTTAGAGACATGACTAACAATGATGGTGTCTGGAAATTTGATAATACGATTTGATATCAAAATCTTTTTTGCTAACTGTGGGTTAAATATGCATTAAAAATAATAAAATAAAACAACTTTTTTATAACAAAACTTATACGAAGTCGTAACGAAGTGTAGGCTATTAATTAGTTTGGATTAGCCATGTAATTAAATTTGTAATAGATCTAGACTAGTGATGACCAAAGTGCGCCCGCGGGGCGACGTGGTTCCATCCGGCCCGCAGAAACGTCGGCTCAAAGTATAGAAAATACCCCCCTTAAAAAAAGCAGTTTTTATTCTAATGGATTGACACCATTACCGTTAACATTGTGTGTGTTTATGAAATGGGACAACGTAAAATCTACCAGGCGAGCCATGCAGCATGTTAATTTCTTTTTTAAGGAACATGATAATTAATAAGCCTACATATTTGTTTTTTAATGAAAGTGTGGCTGTCTAAAAAACAAAATAAAAACGGAATTTCTAATATAATGCTCACATTTTAAGTAGAGCAATCCAACCATTTTCCAACGAGAAAAAAAAAAGGATAACTTCACTTATCCAATTAATCAATGAAAGCATTATATCCAATCTAGACTACTAGTATAACTTGTTCGAATATTTATTGATATGTTTACTTGCAATAAAGAAAGAGAACACCGATCCAGGAGCGTACATTTATTTAACAGCTTAAAACGTATCATCATCATTGTTGTAGAACTCCACCGGAAGGATGAATTTTGAGAAGCTTTAAACTTTATTCCATAAGACCAGGACAGAAACCCTTCGACTGTGCTCCTTGCATGTCTGTACCCATATATTTCAAGACCATTTGGTCTCCTAGGTCAGTCGAAAGGGTGTTGTGTGGCCATCCCGAAGATGAACTGAATTACAGACTCATGTAGATGTCTTAATATCATGGAAACCATGAAAAATAACAATTCTAAGACTTAAACCTAGCCCCATGGCTTCATTAGCCAAGCAAAGGTACTAGTAACATTGCGAAAAAAGCAGAAGACAATAAGATGTACTGACCAGCGGTGTCTGGATTGGAATCAACCTTGACCTTCTCTTGTTGAACGTTGTCGTTTCCGACATTTTCCTCAGTCTCAGGTTTTGGCTTTTGTTGACATTGAGTTAAGGCTTTCATCCAATAACTGTAGTAGTATAAAGAAAAAAGGGCCATTTAAAAATCATCCTGTTTGTGACAAAAATAAATTTCGCCCACTTAAGGTATCACTCGGTCTAG
>JADKLZ010000166.1:30586617-30605169 GCA_021533235.1 Biomphalaria straminea
TTTTGACAAATGGCTAAATATGAATTTTGACAAATGGCTAAATACGACTTTTGACAAATGGCTAAATACGAATTTTGACAAATGGCTAAATTTAGGAATTTTGACAAATGGCTAAATACGAATTTTGACAAATGGCTAAAGTAGAACAATTAGTATATTTACTAAACTTGCAGACACTGGAGAACAGGATGAATAAATAAAACACAAGCAATAAATTTCAAATACTAATAACAAAACTATTAAATTACTCAGAAAGACCGAAAAATAAAGACACATTTCATATTCCATATCCTAGGACCAAATCGCATAAGTTCTCTTTTGCTAGTGTGGATAGAAAATGGAAAGGGTAGCCTGAATCAGCCAGGAAAACCAATAAAGTCTCTAACTAACATGCACGACTTAATTAACATATGATTAAAGCACAACAATAGTTCATTGTACACATTAAAATAGATATTCCGGAGTATTGTAATGACATGAAACAGAGATGGATACTAATAATTATGGGCTATTCAATAATTATAATTGTTAAGCGTTTGACATCCAAACACGGGGTATTTGGTTCGAATCTCGCTGAAGACTGAGTTCTCAATTTTCTTATTTTTAGGAGGGCGCCCCTGAGTCCACCAAAACTCTGACTTTAGTCGGGGGAAAGAAATGGCGGTTGGTCGTTGTAGTGACCACGTAACACCCTGCTCTTTAACCGTGGGCCAAAGAAACAGATGACCTTAACATTATCTGCCCTATGGAACGCAATGTCTGATAGGGGACTTTTCGTTATACAGGGTATCTTCGAAAAATATATACACACTTTGAACTTTCATAGACAATTTATTTCCCGTTCTACAATGTTTAATACATATTTATTTATTTAATTAGCCATAAACACATTTACCTTTACTCTGTTCCACCATGAGAAGGTCAAACAGAATGATCGCAGTTTGATACACAATACACCCGACAATGTGCATGGCAACCTTTGTGCAGATGAACTTCTGCAGGATGGGAACAATGAATCTGGCCACGAAGAACAGCGTCCCTGATAGTATTACCGAATGCCTAGCTGAAGGAATACAATGATAAAGATAAAGAAAAACAAGTAAAGTTTATAGTGGTAAGACGTTGTCTCAGTAAATATAGCAGGCTTTTTGTCGCTAGGTGTGAACTTGTGACCGAATATCTAGCTTGATGAATGGAGTGTAAAACGTAAACAAAAGAACTTCTGATTGAAATTTGAAAGTTAATGTAACTGGCTAGTTGATGCAAGGATAAGTTGCGCTGAGCCTAAATTGGAGCAATAATAAGCCAGTAACTTCTTCATATGATATCAAAATTATCCCAGCAGCACTCGAAACAAGACTTAGGTGTCAGCAGCAATGATTGCTTCTAATAAATATATTATCCCAGCAGCACTCGAAACAAGACTTAGGTGTCAGCAGCAATTATCGCTTCTAATAAATATATTATCCCAGCAGCACTCGAAACAAGACTTAGGTGTCAGCAGCAATGATCGCTTCCAATAAATATATTGAGAACTACGTGGGCGTTCGGTGATTTTTCAAGTAGTACATCTCGTGTTTGTTGTACTCTATATATTATAATTTGTTTTATTGTAAATTGGTTCGACTAGACCAGGGGTCGGCAACCTGCGGCTCGGGAGTCACATGCGGCTCTTTGTATGTTAAGCTGCGGCTCTTTGGTTCCATGCCAAAATTTGATTTATTTTATTGAAAAAAAAATTCTATAAAATTGTTCTGATTCGGTTTTTATCTCACAGCCACTTGTACTTGTCAGAGCACCCCTCTTCATGTCTTGAAATGTAACATATTTGCAGGTGAAAGAAATTCTATCTTCTTCTGCCTTATTACTTGATATAGATGAGTGTTACGACATAAAAGACACGGAACAAGTTGGCCTTTTTGTCAGGTATATGTCTTTTCAAGTTCCAAAAGAAGAACTTCTAGGATTGCTACCGCTCTCTTGACAAACCAGAGGAAAAGATAGAGCTAATGTCGTGCGAAAATACATTGAAGGCAATAAAATCGATATAAATAAATTGTTTCAATAGCAACTGATGGAACCAGGAGTATGACAGGAAAATTAAAGTGACAACTACGATTCTATGGTGCAAAATTAAATTGTGAAATTTTTACGTTTTACTGCACGGACGAAATAGTTTAGGTCATGAATTCGTTAATCGTGATTTTTACCAGCATCTTGTTAAAAGCACTCTACTATCGTCAGCTTAAAGAATTCTTAACGAAATGTTCGGAAGAAAAAAAAAATGTGGCTCTTTAGAAACGTTGAAATTTTGTAAATTGTAATTTTCGGCTCTTGTAACTTATAAGGTTGCAGACCCCTGGACTAGACTCACTAGACTTAAATGTGTTACTGTTTTGCTTTTGACTTGCTCTGAATGACTAAACGATGTCTACAGAGAATTGAAACAGTAGTAACAGTAAAAAAAAAAAATTGAGAAAAGGCCTAAATAAAAGTATAAAATGCATATAGAATAGGTTTCAAGAAAATGTATAGAAAAAATGTTTGTGAGCATTTCTTTTCTAGAGCCCAAATTCTAGAGAAAGAAATAGACAAAACGTATAAGGATAAAGTGTTGAGAAAAGGGAATGTGAAAATAACAAAATGGAAACCCAGAATGCATTTAGATTAAACCAACACATCTGACTTTGTTTTCCATGTTTCGGATGTTCCTTCATAGTAGAAGATAATCTACTTCCTAGTGAAACCTCCCGCAGGAAGATGGCAGCGGGAAGGGTTTTGAACCCGGACTAGCGTCACGAACAACATTCCAGAGGACATACCGCACAAGACATATCGCTGCGGGGCATCCTACATATTCTGGGACAATCAAAACCTTAACTGTAGTTCCATGGGCGTAGCCAGGATTTTTTAAAAGAATTTTCATCCCCCCCCTTTTTTTTTCCGCAAAAAAAATATGTTTGTGTGTGTGTGTGTGAGTATGTGTATACACATAATTAATCTTTATTACATTCCGAACCTTCATTCTTTCGGAAGATATTCTCTGTATAGCCTAGAACAGGGGTCGGCAACCTTTCGAAGAGCCAAAAAATCACAATGTACAAAATTTAAACGTTTCTTATCTTATCTTCTTATCTTATATAATACAGACGTTACTTCAAAAAAGAAGATGATTACGTCCTACGCGTCATGCATTCAGTCATGCATATTTACCAGTGACTTAAATTCTGCCAAGTCACTGGTTTTCCTGGCTAGCTCAGGCAAACCATTCCATGCTCTAATGGCACTAGGGAAGAAAGAGCATTTGTACAGATTTGTCCTAGCATATGGGACGAGGAATGTGCCTTTATCTTTGTGTCTTTCTGAGTATTTTATTAAGTTTTGTTTTTGTATTTGGAGATTATGGTTCAGTGTTTTGTGTATAATTGCTACTTTACTCTTAAGTCTTCTATCCTGGAGGCTTTCTAAATTTAGTGATTTTACTAAAGGTGTTACTCTAGTGAAATGTGAATATTCGTTTGTTATGAATCGTACTGCTCTATTTTGTGTCTGTTCTAGTTTCTTAATGTTTTCTTGAGTTGAGGGGTCCCAAACAGAGGATGCATATTCTATTATTGGCCTAACCAAGTTTCTAAAGAGCCACAAAATTTTTTGTTCTACCGAACATTTCGTTACGAATTCTTTAAACTGACGATTCTTCTTCGTTCTCATTGTTATGTTGGAAGGTTCAGATCACTGCTCCAATATCTGAGATGAACTGCGCAGTGGTTTCCAGGTCAGGGAGCTCCCCATATAGTTTTCTTTCTATTGGGGTGTTTTGCAGCCAGTGTCTTAGACGGGCCTCTTGGTACAGAGCGCAGTCTTGGAGGACATGGTCGGCATTCTCTGATGACACCCCACATGGGCAGATATCACTGGTTCCAATTTTGAGCTTCCGGTACATGTGTTAAACTGACGATGATAATGTGCTTTTGACAAGATGCTGTTTAAAAAAACTTGATTAACAAATTCATGACCTCAACTATTTCGTCCGGAAATGTTTGGACACAAAGCGCTTCTTGATATAGTGTGCAGTGAAACGTAAAAATTATTTTATGGTTTTATGGTTTCTTCATGTCCTACTTCTGGCTCCATCAGTTGGCTATTGAAACGATTTATTTATATCGATTTTATCGTCTTCAGTGTGGGAAGCGTGGTCGAGAGGCTAAGTGCGGCTTGAGCTTGGCTAGCTTTGCTACCTAGAAGGGGGCTCGAGGTTCGACACCCGACTCGGGCAGAGTTGTGATTACTGAGCGCCCAAAGGCAGCACGGGAAACCAACTCCTAGATACCCCCTCCCCCCCACTGGTCCACAAATGAGATTGGACCAAAGCGCTCTGAGCATGCTACAAGCATGAAAGTAGCGCTATACAAAAGCATATAATAATAATAATAATAATAATAATAATTTTCGCACCACATTATCTCAATCTTTTCTTCTAGTTTGTCACGAGAGTGGTGGCAATCCTATAAGTTCTTCTTTTGGAACTTGGGAAGACATATACATGACAAAAAGGACAGCTTGAGTTTTGTCTTTTATGTCATAAGACTCATCTATATCAAGTGATAAGACAGAAGAAAGTTGAATATTTTCCACCTGCAAATATGTAACATTTCAAGACATGGAGTGGGATGCGCTGAAGAGCGAGTACAAGTGGCAGAGAGATGGAATCGAATCAGATTTTTAAAAATAAATAAATAATATTTGCGCATGGGACTAAAGAGTCGCAGTTATAAATGAATACTATAGCTTAATCCTATATTAGGTGTCGGAGAATTATCGTGTACAAACTTTTTTTTTAGCATTCAGACAGTGTGCGTTAATATAAGCTTTGTAATGCAGGGGCGTAGCTAGAAATTTTTTCATCGTTTGGGGGCTCGGGGGATTGACCTCTTTGGGGGCCTCTGCATTTTGCGTAATATTTAATTTTTAATGTAAAAAACACTCATTTGGGGGCACCCTTCAAGTGGGGGCCCGGGGGGATTTTCAAATTCTCTTCCCTTCTCCCCCACCCTAGCTACGCCACTGTTGTACTGACCAGGGCGACTTACTTTTTTTAATGAAGCAAGCGATCATGAAGGAGAATGTGATCGAGTTGGCCGTGTAGAGCATCATGAACCCGATGACCACGAATGGCCTGGTCAATGTGATACCGCCAGGGTCATTAAAGTCCAAGCAGTAGACCAGACTGAACAGAAGACTGGTCAGCGAGCCGATAGAGAAGCTTGCAAGGAACCAACTGACCCAGTAAGTAAACATGTACAGTCCTTTCTCATCTAGAAGGTTCTAAAAAGTGGAAACAAGTTGACAGGTCCTAAGAATGGCTGCAAATTTATAGGTCCTAAAAGTGGTTACAAATTTACAGGTCCTAAAAGTCGTTACACATTAACAGGTCCTAGAAGTGGTTACAAATTTACAGGTCCTAGAAGTGGTTACAAGTTTACAGGTCCTAAAAGTCGTTACACATTAACAGGTCCTAGAAGTGGTTACAAATTTACAGGTCCTAGAAGTGGTTACAAATTTACAGGTTCTAAAAGTGTTACAATTTACAGGTCATAAAGGGGTTGCAAATTTACAGGTCCTACAAGTGGTATCCAATTTACAGATCCTACAAGTGGTTAAAAATGTACAGGTTCTAAAGTGATTACAAATTTACAGGTCCTAGAAGTGGTTACAAAATTACAGGTCCTGAAATTGTTTACTAAATTGACAGGTCCTAAAAGTGGAGACAATTATTTATCTTCAAATGCTCAAGATTTCATTGTCAAGTCGTTGTTGAGAGCATATTCTCCACTTTCCTATAAACAGGGCCGGTTTTAGGAAATTGGAGGCCCTAGGACAAGTATATTTGGTGGCCCCAAAAAGAAAAGAAAAACACCTAACCTAACCTAATTATTGAAATTCATATAGCACAATTACCATAATATTCCAGTAGCGTGCCGATGTGATAAACCATTAATTAGCTAAGCCTATAATATTTTACAGTTTTTCCCACTAAATTCGGTTCTAGTCCTGTGCAATAAGTCGAGGCCCTATATTGCTGTTCAGTTTACCTATACATGAGGCCGGCTCTGCTATGAAACAATAAATTGAAAAGATGAACTTGTACAAAACGTACCAACCTTGGCGCCACTCTTCTTGTCCTGAACCACAGCCTGTGTGGTGAAACAGACCAGCCCTATGAAATAAAAGGGGAAGACAAGCCTCATGAGCTGGTCATGGCTGTTATAATCTCCCCCTGGCTTTAGGTCATACATGACAAGCTCAACATCGAACGTCGCGACGACAGCTTCGTCTTTCTTGTCAGACGTAAGCTTGGAGTGGTTGCAGTCCAGATTCCGGAAGCCCTGAGCCCACCAATAGTTGATAAACATCCGGGTTATGAGGTACTGGGTGGCGAGGACCTTGGAGCTCAGCTGATCTGTATGACGTGGGAACGAAAATGTATTTTAATAGCCGTTTCTTCATAAAAATGAGAAGACAACACTAATCAAACAAGGTTGCAAAGATAGTTTTTCTAGAAACACAAAGTCAAAATAATATATTTTGGGCTGAATATAATACGCCTTACATGTCGCTAAGAACAACCGAAGTTATTTTGTAACACAATTGACACCCTGCTGGTAAATCGTTGGCCAAATAAACAGATGACCTTAACATTATCTGCCTTATAGATCTTAAGGTCTGAAAGAATAACATTTTTGTAATTTTATAGGTCTGATGTTGATTCAGATACTGTAAACTATGTAGCACTTACCTATATGTGGGTCGTAGACTTTATGCATACTGTACATTCTCTTGGTCACAACTTGATACTTTAAACGCTTAGGGACAGTCTTGGGGTCATCAAATAAAAAGAGAACTATTAGGCTGTCAGGGTCCCTCACTTCAGAGGGGTCCTTGATAGGAAGCACTATGGGCACTGACCAGATATAAAAAAAAATTGAATCTTTAAGTATTTAACTAGAGTAAACTACAAAAGTGGAAAGAACTAACAAGACATTACGGCTCACAATTCTCAAATCCGAATAATTAGTCTAAAAAAAAAGATATATAACCATCTTTCAACTGTCAAAATAGTATGTGGTCCATAAATGCTGCCATTGAAAGGCAGGGGCGTAGCTAGGAATTTTCCATCGTTTGAGTGGCCCATGGCTTTACCTCTTTTGGGGTACTGCATTTTGCTTAACATGACATTTTTAATGTAAAAAAACTCATTTTGGGGCACCCTTTGAGTGGGGGCCCGGGTCGATTTTCAAATTCTCCCCCTCCCCCCCCACCCTATCTACGCCACTGTTGAAAGGTCTTTTAATACAGGACGTATGGGAAAGGAACCATGGATTAGGAGAAACTCAAGACAGAGGAATTAGACTTTATCAGCAACTAAGGAAATCACTGTGGTTAACATCTATTCCCACTAAAAACCATCCAGACTACTCACTTGTATGCCCCCATATAACAACACACATACAGACTGATCTATTTTATGTTTTCTTTCAGGCTTCAATCCAGCATCAGAAGAAGAACCTTTACTGGAAGCTGGCATAGACAGAAACGCAAATAGGGATGTCCTGGCAACACTTGGCGCCATTTCCTTCACGGAGGGCCTCAGGCAGTGAGCACCAGTAGGGAAGAGACTGCAACAGTGGCGTAGGTACGTGTGTTTGAGGGGGGAGGGAGGTCGCTGCAGAGTGGGGGATTGTAAAAAAGGGGTCTCCGAGATTAAAAGGTTGAGAACTGCTGGTCTAATGCGTCGTATAAAACTTACCAGATACATCCGTGCCAAATTCAACAAACTCATTGGTGGCGGCAGTCTCGGGGTAATAGTACAACACTTGAGACTTGTTGGTATCCCTAAACCGAGAGAGCTCCTGCTTTAAATACAGCAAGCTTTCAGGTTTGGGCTCCACGCTGCTGCGATAGACGATGAGGCTGAGAAGCAACACCGGCAGCCCTGTTGAGAAAGTAGTGAAAGGGATATTATAATAAAAAAAATCCGCCGTTTTGTAAAAAGAGGTGTAGCCCTAATACTTTTGCATAGGCCAACTAAAGAAAAATAACAGGAGCATAGGCGGACTAGCTGTCGTCTCTTAAATAGCACATGTCAAAGTATTTTTGCCATAGCTAACGAACGGTCAGAGATTTCTGTTGCCAAATTATCAATGGTCGTATTGCTTTCACTCAGAAATTCAGTTAAGATAAAGCAGAGATATTAAACAACTAACGTTAATTGGCTGGAAAAGAAGAGAAATTGAAAGAACGACATTGATTGGTAATTTAAAAGAAGGAAATTTATATTCATCCGAGAAAAAAAAAATCTATCACGGAACTGTTAGTAATCAATGTTGTTTTCCCAATCTGAACGAATCGTTCGTAATAAACTTGTTAAATAGAGGGGCGATTTTTTTAAATTTTCATTCAAATTATCCGATCAGATAAACTTGTTTTTAAATAATACGTAATTCAATAAGTTACAATTTTCTTCATTTTCTGCGAACCACAACGGTCGTCTCGAGGACTCCTTGGGTCTTCGAGATCACAGTTCGAGAACAGCTATCCAAAGCAATATGATCACAGTTTGAGAACAGCTATCCAAAGCAATATGTCGTGTATTAAAAGTTTGCAAATTTAAATATTCATAGACTATGGTCTAACACTGAGGTGTTTCTCAAACATTTTCCTAAACGGCGTATCTACTAGTTTATTGTTGCAGTAGTCTGTGGGACGCCTTGCGACACTAGGGTTCCTCAGAAAACAATTTGGGAAACACTGGTTTCACATAAAGTTTAAGGCTAAACTAAAAGATGAAAAACGAACATGAAAACTAAAAGATGAAAAACGAACATGAAAACTAAAAGATGAAAAACGAACATGAAAACAAGTCTGTACCTATCTCAATGATGATTGCTCCCCAATTACGAAAGCGCAATAGAAAATTCCTCCAGATCAGAGCTCTTAAGTGATGCAGTATCAACATTTTTTTCAAGAGCAGAAAGGTGAGCCTGTATACTATAAAGCAATGATAGAGTAGGTCAACACACCGTCATAGTCATTATTATATTTCTACATCATAAACAATTGTTGATCACATAAATAATTATAGTAATACATTACTTACATCATAGCAAATATATAATATATAATAATTATAATAATAATAATAATGATAGTAATAATAATAATATAATAAAAAGGCATGATACAGTCAATGCCGCTCTCCGCATCGGGTCTATTTAAGTTTTTAGATACAATGAAATTAAGTGGTTACAATAATGTACACTAGCATATTCGGCAGTCAAATCTGATTACTCAATTTCCATTAATACAAATGCTCCTTCTTCCCTATAGCATGGAATGGGTTGCCTGAGACAACCAGAAAAACCAAGGACTCGGCAGAAGTCGTGTCATTAGTTAACATGCATGACTAGATGCATGAAACGTAGGATGTAATAATCTTTTTTTTAAGTAACGTCTGCATTTAATACGTAAGATATGATTCCATGTATTTTGAGAAGTATAATGCTTAAATCCTTTAACTTAACTGCAAGTAGAAATCATGAAAGGTGTAGTAGATTAGTTTTAGTGTAAAAAAATTTTTAACATACGTAGAGTATATATATATATTTCATTGTGCGGTCCAGGTCTTAACGCAAAAAGAATGTATAAAGTATTTAAATTACGTTATGGATCTAGATCTAGTAAAAAATGGCTTGACTAAAATTAAATTAAATAATTATTTTAATATCTTCATCTTCCATGTCTAGGTGAAAAAGATTTTAAGGACCAACTAGATCTATTGATACAGACCTGAAATTTTATAGACCTATAATCTACATTTTTAAAAACCATCGTGTTCTAAGTGTTTTAAATTACCTCACGGAGTCATATATTCACTACTTCTCTAGAAGGAATACAGAAATCATCAGACATCAGACATCCATTATTTATGGTTTCAACCATAGACATAAATAAATATAGACTGGAAAATAATAGAGTTTTATGAAGGGAAAATTTGTGATTTGCAAATTAGTGCGCTTTACTATACAGCATGAGCAGTATAAAAGTTAAGTATTCATATCTATTTCAGCCATAACCTATATAAGTATTACAATATTTTCACTAGTGTGTGTGTGTGTTTTTTTTATCTCTTAGCGTGACTGTAATGTCAATTAATCATAATGTTCATTTTTTGTTCTGAAACTGTTTTTTAATTTTAGCTTATTTGGACATTCTGCTGAAAAAATCCCTAATTTCACTAATTCAAAGTTAAGGACTGAATCCATTACTTCCTTTTTCCAGTCTATATTTATTATCTATGTTATTTTGTGAATGAAAATAGTGCGGATTTGGATACACCATTTTCCTTTCACACCTGCTGCGTAAATGAGGAGGCAGTGTAGTTTTGTTTAATCTCTAAGACTGAAGATCGTGCAACTTGTCAGATTTCGGAAATCCAAATACAATGGATATACATTTTTTCAAGTTACATAAAGTTACTTCCTTTTTCCAGTCTATATTTATTTATGTCTATGGTTTCAACCCAGCGAGCTGACTTCCGTTTGGAAAGTACTGAATCGGGAATTCTATTTTCGTTATCACTGGATAAAGACATCAACAATAGGATAGCCAAAGCAATGGGAACCATGTCAAGGTTGCAGAAAAGAGTGTGGGACAACATATTGCTGACTAACAATACTAAAGCCTTAGTCTACCGGACCTGCGTGATGAGCACTTTGCTATATGGAAGCGAAACATGGTCAACATACTCATGGCAGGAAAAAAAGCTGAATGTCTTCCACCTCCGATGCCTAAGGCGGATCTTTAAAATAAGGTGGCAAGATAAAATAACAAATGAGGAAGTGCTACAAAGAGCAGGGTGCCAGGACATCCGCTCTATTATCAGCAGCAGACGCCTTGGCTGGCTTGGCCACGTTTGCAGAATGCCAGTAGGTAGACTACCACAAGATATACTATATGGCGATCTTATTGAAGGCAGGAGAGCCGCTGGTCGCCCACTTTTACGGTATACAGATGTGTGCAAACGTGACATGAAGCTATTTGAAATCGACACTAGCAGCTGGGAAAAAGTAGCACTGGATAGATCCACATGGAAAGAGAGCATAAGAGAAGGGTCTCGGATTGCAGATGCCATACACAACAGAGGCAGAAAGAAGGCTAAAAATGCAGCTGCTCCTGGTGATTTTATATGCCCAACCTGCAACCGCAGCTGTGTATCAAGGATTGGCCTCTTTAGCCACACAAGACGTTGCAAAGGGAAAAGATCGTCTCACGAGACGTAAAATGCCACAGAAATCACCGTTCATTAGCCACATACAGGATTTTCAGACCAACAATTTCCCCCTTTGAGATAAGAAGACACTAGTTCATGTCTTAAATGTCTCACTGGATATGGCATAATATGTTAATTACAGCTAGGGCCGAATAGCTACGTTGAATGCTCCACTCATCTTTAATCTTCGGACTCGACTCGAATACATGCATTTTTCCAATAGCTGAACCTTAATCTTCGTACTCGATTCGAAGAAAAGCCTTCATCTTATTGCTGAACCTTAATCTTAGAACGTCTCGAAGAACTTTCATCTTATTGCTGAACCTTAATCTTAGAACGTCTCGAAGAACTTTCATCTTATTGCTGAACCTTAATCTTAGAGCGTCTCGAAGAACTTTCATCTTAATGCTGAACCTTAATCTTCGGATTTAAAACGAACGAATATTTTAATTTGATTAGAGTAGCACAATGAGTAAATTCACTAAACTAAGAGACACTTTAGGAGAGAAGAATAAAAAGTAAAGTAACTATAATAGTTACCTGTTACCTATCCCTTAGTCTGGTGGACCGTTGGGGCACCAAGCAAGACTCGTAGACCATCTTTCTCCATTCCTCTCTATCCTTTGCCTTGTTTAAAGCCTCTTTCAATGGTAGGCCTGTCCATTCTTTGATATTGTCTTCCCACCGCTTTCTCTGTCTGCCTCTTCTTCTTTTTCCTGGTACTGTTCCCTGGAGGAAGGTCTTTGCGAGTCCCGACGATCTTGTTACATGGCCATACATTTTAAGCTTTCGTTTCTTCACAGTATCATGGGGTCCGATCGCTGCCGTAACCCTGTCTCTAATCTCTTGATTTGTGATGCGGTCTTTAAATGTGATGCCTAGGATCCTTCTGTTGCATCTCATTTCCGTTGCTAGGATCCTCCTCTCTAGCTCTACAGTCAGCGTCCAAGACTCACAAGCATATAGAAATGTGGCCATGACCAGGGAGCGCATCAGTCTGATTTTAGTACCGAGGGCTAAGCCTTTGTCTTTCCAAATTAACTTAAGTTTTGAAAGGGCTGCTCTGGACTGTGCTATTCGGACCATTAGTTCGAGCTTTGTTCCCTCATCCGAGACAATAGCTCCGAGGTATTTAAAGCTGCTAACTATAATAGATAAAACACTAAATCAAAACTTACTAATAGAAAAACAAAACCCAATGAAATACTCAGAAAGACAGAAAGAGTCACATTTCTTATTCCATACGATAGAACAAATTCATACAAGTGTTCCTTTTTCCCTATTGCCATCAGAGAACGGAATGGGTTGCATGACTCAGCCTGGAAAGCTAACGACTTAGCAGAGCTTAAGTCATTGATTAACATGCATGACTAGACTGACGCTTGAAATCTTTTTTTTTTTTGAGGTAACATTTGTAATAAATAAGTAAATAAAAGATTCATAGAATGTCATAAGGTCGACTTCCACAGGAAGTATGGTGATCATGTGATCTGATGGTCATCTACTTTTAATGTTTACTGATGCATGCAAAGGCAACGTAAAGCTCTTAAAAATTGACACGAACAGCTGGGAAAAAAAGTAGCATTAGTTAGATCGTCACTGAGAGCGAGCATAAAGGAATGGTCATAGAACGAAGATGCCCTACAGAACAGAAGTAGAAGGAAGCTTGAACGTGCGCCGCCGCCTGGAGACTACAGATACCCAACCTGTGACGGCAGCTGTCTATCAAAGACTCTGCTCTCAAGTCACCCAAGAAGCTGAAAAGGCAAATGGAAATATCGTCTTTCGAGGGGCAAAAGCCTCAGGACATGAAAATGTGTATGTAGGACTTTTATCTATATTCATATACAACCTTGTGTATCCGGCAACAGTTGGGATGCTTCCGCTAAGGGCCAATGGCGTAGCTAGGAAAGGGGGGGGGGAAGAAGGGGGAGAATTTGAAAATCCCCCGGGCCCCCATAATAAAGCGACCTTTAAACTCCCTGACTGCTTCCATGGTTCGCTACTAATAGGGTTTCTGATTCTGTGTAACCTGTGTGAAGTATTGTGTCAATATGTATCTAAAACCGATTGCTGCTCCCACTAAACAAAAACCTTCGACAAAATTAGTCTGATTATTTAGAAATGTCAGAATTACAATTATGTATATTATGTGAAGCTAACAATATTACAGATATTACTGGTACAAATACCACAAAATAGTAACTTTTTAATTTAATTGTACTTAATCTTCTCTCTCTATAAAATGAGAATACAAATGTTTTGACATTAAAACACTTTAATATGTAATATCAGGTGGCCGAGCCTTGCTCGGTTAAATAATTTCATATACCCGAAGTCATTTTTGGATTTTTTTTTTATAATTACGAAAATGAACGATTGGATAAAGACTACTAATTCGAAAAATTTCTTTAGTATTCTGTTTGTTCTATATGTAAATTGGTACGTTCAGACATTTAATTTTGGAATTAGTATATTCAATTATGGCTTTAGTACGAAACATCGAGTGACGCAAATTTCTACGTTATTGGGGAAAACTTCAAAGACTTTCTTACAAGCCAATAATAGTAGGCCTACGATAGTTTTACGATAGTTTTACGCTGTCTAGACTGTAGGAGGACTTAAGAGACTTGATATTTAATCGCCATGTACAATTACATATAGAACAAACAGAACACTAAGACTGTCAGACCATAAGAAGTTCATACCGGCTTTTGCCATCCATCTATCCCAGTGGTGCTACTGGTGCTACAGCCCATGGAAGGATATGGCCTGCTTTTACACATCCCTCCATTCAGATATCTTCTAGGCCTTTCGTCACCACACCCTAACCCCATGTTTTTTACTAAGGTTTATAGTTAAATCAAAAGTGGCTGCAGCGTACGCAAACTCGTTGACCGCTTAGAATATTGTGTGTTGGTTTCCTTTTCGAGTCGATGTGAAGCTCGAAGTCGCAGATCCTCAAGTTTCCTTAAACGCTCCTCAGAATTTTCTAGCTTGACGATATTACTAATGATTGCATTTACGAATAATAACGTTATGTCAATAAAATATTAACTTCACGTCAATAATAATAATAATAATAATAATAAAATTATTATGTTTATATAAATAATGTTTGTCTAAATGAATCTATATAAAAGACCTTCTAAAAAAAAACAAAGATTTAGATCGAACAAAATTATAAAATATTTGTCTTCTATAAATTTAGAGTGGAATTGGCAATGCTGTTACATCTAGATCTAGTCTAGGAAAAAAAGCGATTGAAATCTGGCTGAAATCCTATAGCTCAGACGTAGACGTCTAGATCTATTTGTTTTCCTGAAAAGTTGTGAACATCTTTTCTTCTAGAAATTACAACAGAAAACATATTAGATTATTATTAGATCTCTTCAACGCCGCAAACCTCCTGCTATTAGGGAAGAATAACGGCGAGCAACATGGCGGTTTTTTCGACGGAGAACTGAGAATCTAGTTGTAAGTCTAGAATCAAGACCTAGATCTAGACGTAGATTGTTTGTTTGTTGTTTTACATGTTTCGGATGTTCCTTCAGAATTGAAGATAGTTACTTCCTAGTCCAAACCTCCCGCAGGACGACGGGGGATGGGAGCGGGCAGGGTTTGAACCCGGGAACATCGATAAATCCAAACGACAGTCCAGCGTGCAAACCGCTCGACCAGGCAGACATCCAGATTCCAGATTCGGCGTCCATATCTTTCTTTTCGGCCTACATTATAGCTAATTAAAAATATACAATTAATCAAATTCTTATTTTAACGTGCCTTATAATAAAGGGATCAAGCGATTAATTTGTAGAAACACTTGGAAGCACTTGAGCGTCTTCAGATAACCACGTGCTTGATTGATGTTCACTGTTTTAAACCTTCAACTACGGTGCGCAAATATCTAGTTGTGTCTATTCATTCAAACGCGATAAAACTTGTTGCAAAGAAATGCTTTAGTGAACGGATGTAAGCCAGTGACGTAGGAGGTGTCAAGTTTTTTTTCCCTTTGACGTCGTAGGAAAAAAATTCATTCATAAATTCTCCATGTCATTCATAAAACCTTCAAACCAAAATAAGTTTTTCCATAATGAGACATTTTTCAAACCGATATAACGGTCGAACTCGAGTTTTCCCGATGTGGCCAATGAGCTGAGCATTTTTTTCTCACTAACATTTAGATACGTTGAAATTTTAAAGAAAATCGTTAGAGCCGTTTTCGAAATAGAAGAAATATATATATATATATATATATATATACAAGAATTGCTCGCTTAAGAGTATAGGATTTAAAGTCTTACAAGTGTTATTTCTCTTAATATATTTCATTTAAAGTCTACTCTATACTGATATCAGATATTATCAGTTATTACAATAAAAAATGAAAACGGAATGTTTTGGTGAAGGGCATGTATTTATTTAACAATTTCAATTTACACTCACAAAATCGTCATATCATTTCTTATACTTTAAAAAAAAAAAACACCACCACACATCAATCAAATGACAAAACATCGAACAAAGGGGCAGAATACATTTCAACACAGAAAGTCATCATGGGCTAAGTTATCGTTCCTTCTTGACGAGCATCATGAGAATCTTATCCAGAGTCACTTCCGACACTGTGTACCTCTTAATGTTATTTCGTGCTCGGATCTTCTCCAGAGTCTCATATAAGTAGAACATAGGGACATTCTCTGGTATGTGAAGTACAACGAACGATTTATTTTTGAGGAATATCTGCCGACAAATACAATGTTTTTTGTTGTTTTTTTTTAAAATAAAAATTACACTATATTTACTTGTTTCAGAGTTCTTTAATCAAGATCAGTGGCGTAGGTTGGGGGGAGAAGGGGGGATTTTGAAAATCCCCCTGGGTCCCCACTTGAAGGGGTCCCCCATAATAGTGTTTATTTGCTTTAAATATTAAATATTACGCAAAATGAAGGGGCCCCAAAAAGGTCAATTTCCCCCCCCCCCCCGGGTCCCTAAAGGATGGAAAATTCCTAGCTACGCCCCTGATTAAGATAGATAATCTATGAAAACTGGAGTGGGTTGCCTGAATCAGCCAGGAAAACCAACGACTGAGAAGAGTTTAAGTCATTTATAACACGCCTGACTAGATTGACATCTGAAATGCGTAGGACGTAATTATTTTCCGTTTTTTTTTTAAAGTAACGTCTGTAAGATATAAGATAAGATAAGATTAAGGAATGAATAATTTACAGATAGTTTGAATCGGAAAGGTGAACAGTTTGATAATGGACGTTTGGCAGATTCGATATGGAATGTTGTTTTTCTTGACTGACGTAACGTAGGATTAACTAAATGAACAGTTTGGCGTCGGATGTTAAACGCCAACAAGGCCTTACACCACAACCCCCCCCCCCCTAGTTTTCCTTTTTGCTAGCCTTCTATTGAAACTTGCTGACTTAGGCAATGGAGTTTTTTCTTTTACTAGTATTTTCTTCTCCCCCTGTAAGCCGCGTGACATGTCTTCATTGTATAACTAATCAAATTGTCAATTACCTAAATTTCTAATCAAGCAACTTAACTACGCCATTCTTAAAACATGTTTTATGTTGGCAGTGATTGACTTGTAGCACCAAACTTGAAAGAACGTAAGTAACTTATTTGTACAAAGAAAAAACAACAAATAAATATAACTTTATCTCTCTATCTCTATCTCTCTATCTCTATCTCTCTCTCTGTATCTCTCTCTCTCTCTCTATCTCTCTCTATCTCTCTCCATCTCTATCTCTCTCTCTCTCTCTCTCCTTCTCTCTCCTCCCTCTCTCCCTTTCTCTCCCTTCCTCTCCCTCTCTCCCCCTCTCTCTCCTCCCCCCTCCCTCCTCCCCCCTCTCTCTCTCTCCCCCCTCTCTCTCCAATTTAGTTTGAGATGAAATGAAATCAACTGATATTTAAACAAATCTAACTCACTATATGAACACGTCCTTACACTCTGGCATCCAAGAGTGGTCTGGCGTAACCAAGACAGCTTACAACAACGTCACTTATCTTGCATCATTCACACTGCATTTCCACCAACCAATAAGTAACGTCTCTTTTCGTCACCATAGAAACACACACAAACACTATAGTACATGTCTACGAATCTATCGTCATTTAACCTTGGATTTAAAAGTCTTTAGCATAAACTTGGCAGCCGAGTCCAGCAGGAAATACTCCACGGCGTCGTGACTTTTGGCAAACAAGGTCGCAAAGTAGCCAGAGCCGTACTTGTTCATTAACTGTTGCGGGCTACCCAGGTGCACGATGCGGCCATCCAAAAGGACAACTAGTTGGTTGCATAATGAATCCAGTTCTGTATTGCTGGCAACATAATAAGCGATGAATGTCATTGAAAAGTAAAGTTCCCCTTTCAGACCTTGTGGTCTATAGGGCCAGATGATGTAAAGTTCATCTAATTTTGTTTTACGGTTAAAAGGGTGTCATGTGGCCAGCACAACGACCAACCACCTTTACTTTTCCCCAGATATTGCCAGGTACCCATTAGAGCTGGGTGGACTCCGAGGCGGCCAAGGATCCCGAAATAAAAATCCTAGACGTTACCAGGATTCGAACCCGGGACCCCTGGTTCAGAAGCCAATAGCTTTACCACTCAGCCACCAATTAGGACTTAAAAAATTAAAACATAAAATCTAAAAGGAAAGGAGACTCGATCCTCAAACTGTGGCGCCTGCATCCCTAGCCATATATACCTTACTTCTGCTCCATGTTTCATGCTTAACTTATTGACCTTTTTAAAAGTAATAACAAGCAGATAGGCCTATACAAACTTATTGCACTTACAAACATTTATCTTAATAACTCAAAAGTTATTTCCTTTATTCAACATCAAACAAAATAAATATGTATCAATACGAAAATGACTGGTTAGTTGTTCAAATTGATTCAATATTGTTAGGTACAATAATAATAATATGAACAATTATATAAAGGGACCAAGCCCTACATATCTAGCCATATCTGTGAGTACTGAAGGGTTAACTTCATATGTTTGTATCGAACAAAATAATTAATTACCAGTAGCTAATTAACTAATTGGTCATAGTTTTTTTTCTGAATCGACAATGAAAATTTGTTCAGTTACCGCTGGATGAGCGACATTGAGTGTGGGAGAAATAACGTGAACCAACTTTTGACCAAACAGACAGACATAGTGAGTTGATATCAGCTTTGTAATAATAATAATAATA
>JADKLZ010000166.1:30632470-30645910 GCA_021533235.1 Biomphalaria straminea
GGCAGAAAATAGCACATGGGAGAAGTCTGGAATCTCAGGGCAGAAAATAGCACATGGGAGAAGTCTGGAATCTCAGGGGAGAAAACGGCACATGGGAGAAGGCTGGAAACATGGATACCAGAGCCTAGAACAGCAGTTAGGAAGAGGCTGCAAACATTGTTGGTGAGAAATTTTTAGGTCTGCATTCCCTAAAAAACAAAAAAAGGTAAAGGTAAAGGTTTTGACCTGGATCCCTTCAAGTGATCAATATGTGTGGGTTAGGGCTAGGTGTGTGCGTGCATGATAATACCTGCCATCAGGTTGAACAGAGTTGTTTTTCCTGACCCTTGGTCACCCAGCAGAACAGTTATCTGATCCTGGTAGACATCCAAGTTCGCTATTGACACACAGACCTGTCCATTGATAACCTGAAAGAGAAAGACTTAATGTACACAAAACTGAAGGTAATTGATCTACATGTCTTAAACACCCAAATGAAGACACTGTCTTCTTAATAAAGACATGGGTGTGTGGAAATTTGACATCGCATTGGCCGCTGTCAAGTGACAAAGCGTGTCAAGGCCGACAATAATATTTTTTTTATCAGAATATATTTACATATAGATAAGATTAACGAAAAGCTAAGTTATTTATTCAGTAGATATATTGCATTTAAGGCTGCGTTGTATAATGATTGGTCTAGTGTCTATATATTTTACTGTCTTTTTATTGTAAGTTCGAGATTGCTATCATTTCTTAGTGTTTGGATAGTAGTAAAGTAAAATAAAGTAAAGTTTCCCTTTCAGACCTTATGGTCTATAGGGCAAATGATGTAAGTGTCATCTGATTCTGTGGCTTACGGTTAACGAGGGTGTCATGTGGCCAGCACAACGACCAATCGCCTTTACTTTTAACCTACTAATGTGAGGTACTCATTAGAGCTGGGTGGACTCAGAGGCGCCCAAGGATCCCGAAATTGAAATCCCAGCCTTCACCAGGATTCGAACCCGTGACAACCGGTTCAGTAGCCAAGAGTTGTATAACCCAACAACTTCGCCTCCTTATTTTTAGATACATACACTTTGAAATATGTTACATATGCACGAATGTGATAAGGGACAAAACATTATTTATTTATCACGTTTCATTCCGACACTGTCTTTGAGAATTAATTTTAAACTGAATTAGTTGTCTACATTTGTCTTGATATGAAGCAACCGATTTTATACAACACAAATTATCGAAAAGCTGGCATACCAGGACCAGGGCCGGTCTTTGGCCACTGCAACCTATGTGGTCGCTGTGGGCCCAGCGCTTTCTTAGGCCCCGCGCATATTATTGCAAAATATATACGAAACATTCCTGGAAATGCCCTGCATTTATTAACTCTTTCTCTCCGTAATTATGTTTCCATATTCCGACGGAATTCTTCATTTCGCTCATAACTACGTCACTAACATGTTTTCATTAAGCTGGAATAACTTTTTCGTTTGTTACCAAAAAAAAAACATTTTTAGTTCGAATTAAAGGAGAATGCATGCTCGTTTTATATAAAGCATATATAATACGTAAAATAACGACGGTATCGTCAATTAGGAGAGAAGGAATAAAAATCTCCTGAAAAATTGACAAAATTGTCATTTGTGCTTGACATGTATTATGGAAAACGCCTATCCTAGGTGCGATTAAAAAAGGCATTGACAGCTTTCATGTAATAAAATGTAATAATCGGACTGAAAGCTCCAATACCTTATTTACTGTTATAGTCACTGGCACATTAATATAACATAGGTTGCAAGGTTCTTAAAGTAAAGTTAATTTGATTGCAATTTCGTACTTAGTAAACAATGAATAATATGCAAAGTTAATTTTTTCTATACAAAATCTTAACTTTCACTTATTATCCTTATTCCCACCCAGACTAGGCCCCGCGCAATCAATTTCGCAAAGGGCTCCGCATGTGTAAGGACCGGCCCTGTGACATACACTTGGATATTGCGACGCTGGATTGACGCCTAGAGTCCAGAACTACAAATCAGTGATCAGAAAGCAATACAAATACTACAACCATATATAACAAAAAGAAAGCCATTAGTTGCAAAGGAAGTCATTAGTTGCAAAGGAAGCCATTACTTGCAAAGGAAGTCATTAGTTGCAAGGGAAGCCATTAGTTGCAAAGGAAGCCATTACTTGCAAAGGAAGTCATTAGTTGCAAAGGAAGCCATTAGTTGCAAAGGAAGCCATTACTTGCAAAGGAAGCCATTACTTGCAAAGGAAGTCATTAGTTGCAAAGGAAGCCATTACTTGCAAAGGAACTCATTAGTTGCAATACGTATTTCTACAGTCTTTTTGTGTTTTATTTAATAGAGACTCTATTTAATGTGGGATTTTGAAGCAGCTCAAACAATAAAAACTCGATCTTTCCATACCGGCCAATGACTTAAAGCTTCCATTTGGTGGCGATTTGAAAAACAAAAAAAGCTTCGCCATGCCTCTTGCTGGACACTCAAACAGGATATTAATGCAATTGTTCAGAATACTCTCTCCTTAGAGGTTCTAAACGTCAATACTTGCAAATAGTGTCTCGACGTCAATGCGTAACAGCGTAAAGAAACGAAACAATAAGAAAGAAAAAAGTTATTATTTTACCTTAATCAAACTTCTTATCTCTATCTCGCTCTCCATTCCGGCAGACCGTTCTTCAAACAGATGACCGCTCTGTTCAGGAAATTGAAAACCGGCTTGCATGGAAAGGCTTGAATCAGATTTTAAATCAAACACATTCTCGGCCCAACCTTTGAACCTGGACTCAGGGAAGTGGTTCAAGACGGCTCTCAACACTGACTTTTAAAAAATTTAAAACACATTGAAAACATTTTATTTGATGAGAATTCTAGAACTATCAAATACCTAAGCCAGCGGTCCCTTTTTACAATTCCCCCACATTGCCGCGACCCTACCCCCACATACAGCAAGAGGGTCGCGATCCACAGGTTGAGAACCCAAACCTGCATTTATATTTGCGATCGAGTTACAAAAGTAGTTATAACTCTTTTAACTTTTCTTTTAACTCTTTTATGCTTAGAACATATAACCTTTAAGCTACTACTGTCTCTATATTGGCTAAAACAAATTAATTACGATTAGTTAATTTTTTAAAAAAGGTAATCATTTTCTTGATTCGTGTGTCGCTGGGGACAATGAATAATTGTGCAAAGTTTCAACTCGGTCTAAAAAAATCGGAACCTGAAGACAGACAATGCTAAACTGGAATTATAATGTCAACACGCCTGATTTTAGACATCATGTTTAGGGCCCCATATAAAATCAGACATTATATGCAGTGCAAAGTTTTGATTACAAAAAACTCCTTTCAGATCTTGTGACCAATAGGCCCTATGGCAGATAATTTTAAAATGATCTACTTCGACAACCGACCGTTTATTAGGGTATCATGTGGCCAGCACAATGACAGATAGCTGTTAGCCTATACAAAACTAATGTCAGGGACCCATTAGAGTTGGGTGTACTCAGGTGTGTCCTCAGAATCACGAAATTCCAAATTACAGTCTTGACCTCTATACTGAGATTCGAACCCGAAACCTTTTTAGTTGGGGACCAAGACCTTTACCACTCAGCCTCAGCTCGCTGCCTGTAAGGTTAGATTAATATACAATTAAGAAGTATACAGAGCGTGAAATAATTTATTCGACCTCAATACCCCACGGTTTGGGGGACAAGCGCCGTACCACTGAGCCGATACATGTAGGGTTAGGCTAATATACAATTAATAATGTTTTGTTTGTTTTACAAAGTCTTAACACGTTTCAATGTCCCTTTATTGTAAAGATATTATACTTCTAGTCAAAACCTCTCGCGGGATGACGGGAGATAAAAGCAGGCAGGGTATAAACCCAGGACAATGGAGAAGCCCAATCGACAGTCCAGCGAGCAAACCCCACGACCAGGCAGCAATCCGCAAATAGTGCAATAATAAATCTATAACTTAATATTCATAACGAGCATGTAAATATCTCAAGTAAAGTAAAAGTTCCCCTGTCAGACCTTGTGGTCTATAGGGCAGATGATGTAAAGGTCTGATTCTCTGATTCTGTGGCCCAAGGTTTACGACGGTGTTATGTGGCCAGCACAACGCCCAACCGCCTTTATTTTTCCCCAACTAATGTCAGGTACCCATTTGAGCTGGGTGGACTCAAGAGCACCTGAAAATCTCGAAATTTAAAGTCCGTGTCTTCACCAGGATTCGAACCCGGGACCTCCAGCGTGGAAGCCAAGCGCTTTTACCGCTCAGCCACCGCGCCCTAAAATATCTCAAGTACTTTTACCTGTGTACAGTGGTAAGCCTCGTCCCCGAGACCTGTCTCCATGCACCACACCACAAACAAGTTAAACATCGTGTTGGACAGTAGCATGGCCACGACGTCCAGCAGCGTGAACTGGTTCAAGATTTTGTAGAACGGCCAGAAGTATCGAGTATCAAACTCAGATTCTGAATTGAGACAATTACTTTAAAAACAGAAATCGAATGCAAATAATGACTAATTCAAATAGACATTCTAAATTTAGGGATTCGTGTTTTGTAAGGTAATGAAAATACATTCCATATCATGATTTTGTAAAAGTCTATTGTAGCTATGGACTTTCGTGAAGTCTCAAATGTCGGTATCGAAATTTTTCGAGAGAGCTTTCCGACTGTCTCTTTCAGAGGGCACTTGCTTGTTGCTGCTTTTCTTCTTGCCTGTGAGAGCAATATTGTTCCTAAAGCCCTAAGCTTATCATTATAACGCTTTGCGGGTAGAGAGGGGGGCAACTCTATTATGTCGTCCTTCTTTAAGCATTCCAAAAATTATCACCCTTGGCATGCGGTGATTCCCCGTATTTGATAGGTGTCAGACGCAGCGCAGCAATTTCTCAACACAGTCTTGCCGAAGACAGGCAATCGTAACACAGAAGGCCTCATTACTGACCTGAAAAGTCATACCAGTTGGGCAGTTTAGACCAATAGCTCATCGCCACGTCACAGGTCTGTACGACGTGGCAACGAGCTATTGGTCTAAACAGCCCACAGGCTGTGACGTTGCAGTTCAGTGCAGAGACCTTCTGTAACGAATGGTTTCGGTACAGCATAACTGAACTAGACCAGTTAGTGAAAAGGCTGTCAACGTTGCAGCATGGGTTTTTACAAATTCCGGATCTGTAAACGAGGATATTAATACAAGATCGCCCTCAATAGTCACACGAGACGTTGAAATGGGAAATGTGGATTTCTTCAGACACAGGGGCGTAGCTAGGGTAGGGGGAGTAGGGGGGAATTTAAAAATCCCCCCTGGCCCCCACTTAAGGGAGGCCCCCAAATGAGTGTTTTTTAATTAAATATTAGATATTACACAAAGTGCAGGGGCCCCGAAGAGGTCAAGCCCATCCCCCGAGGGGGTGATGGAAAATTATTAGCCACACCCCTGTACACATAGTGTTGCAGGCGTTCAAGAAATGTTTATAATTAACCCTTTTACCGGTGTGATCATAGAACATTGTTAAGGATGCCTAGTTTAAATAAAATCTTTTAAAGTATTGTTAGTAGTATTTACTAAACGTAAACTTTTTATATAGAAGAACATAGTTGAGCCTCAGTATTGCTTACCTTCGATTTGAAAAGCCATCAAGATATAAAACAGCTGAATCCCAGTTTGATAGAAGATACAGCCCACAATGTGAGCCATAAATTTGCTGAACAGAATGTCCTCAAAGATGGGCGCTACCAGCCTCGTTAAAACAAAGAGGACACTAGAGACGACTAAGGCGTGGCTCGCTGTTTCAAGTGGAAGATCAAAGAAATAAAAAAACAAAAACAAGAACAAATATAAAAATAAAAAATATTTTTTTTTTAAAAGAAAGCTACTATTAAGTGTAATTGTATCAATTAGTTTGGATCAATAGTGGTCTATAGGGCAGATGATGTAAAGGTCATCTGATACTGTGGCCTACGGTTAACGAGGGTTTCATATGGCCAGTTCAATGACAAACCACCTTAACTTTTCCCCAGCTAATTTCAGGTACTCATTAGAGCTGGGAGGCGCGGTGGTGGAGCGGTAGAGCGCTTGTCTTCTGAACCTGGGGTCCCGGGTTTGAATTCCGGTGAAGACTGGGATCTTCGTGTACCTCTGAGTCCAGTTCGGATCAATAATTTTATTAAATTTGTAACAGATTATAGACAGGCAGAGAAAAATGGTGAAAGACGGTCGACAAATCTTGTGTGGAGCCCCAACAGACTAAGAAATAGGTAAGGGTGAAGATTGTAACAAAAAAATCTGTACGATTAGAAATATTTAGACTAATTGTTTTAATTTAGCGCAATTCATGCTTTTAACTTTCTCAATACGCCATGATCCTCTCACTTCTTTGGACCAGCTGGGAAAGGGAGGGGGAGAGAAGTGGGTCTCTGAGTGAATGTTGTCGTAATCACTTTGTAAGTGCATACAGAAAAAGAGAGATGTTCACTCGTGAGAGTGTCATGTCAGGGCAATTTAAAACAAGTTAAAGATTTATAATATTTTTTGCTTAAAAAGCTTATGTAAAAAAAAAATATCCACACCAATATACACAGTTCTCAACTCTACTAGATTTATTTGCATTTTTATATTGAAATGTATTAATTTCCAGCAATTATTTAACAAATTGGTTAATGGTTTGGTTTATTAATGTGTTTTATTCGACAATGAATAATTTTGCAATGCAAAGTGTGAGAAATAACGTGCCCCTGATACAAGTTCAAGGCTTACTATAGGGAACAAAGACTAATAGGCCTACTGATCCTTTTTTATTCAAGAAAAATATAAGTATAACTTTGATAGCCCTTATTAGCCTAGGAAAAAAAAAGGACAGACTCGTATAAAGTCGATTTACCTGTAGTTTTATTATTATTATTGTTACAACTCCAGTGGCGGACTGAAATGTGTGTATGTGTGAGACCCACTGATACAGGCTTAGGCGACGAGTCACACAGGTCAACCAAGGACTGTCCCTAGTGTGACCTGTGCTCTGCGCATGACCCGAGCTTTGACAGACGAGGGCTTTGTGTTATCTGTGTGTTAGAGACAGTGGCAGTCCAGATAGAGAAGCAGTAGGACTGTGTTTGAATAAGTCTTCGAAAATGTAGCATGTACGCAGGGGCGTAGCTAGGGGTTTGGGGGCCCGGGGGAATCGACCTCTTTGGGGGCCCCTTGCATTTTCACATTATTAACTCTTTTAATGATTAATGCCGTTATTTATTAGCTAAATAATGCACTAGTGACAAATCTCAATTCATATCGCTTCACTTCGTGCATTCTATGCAGCAAAGACATGTATAACATCATCTACATCTATACTTTATAGCATTTAAGACTTCACTGACATTAAAGCCATGATAAGCCTGTTTTGTGTCATTGTGTTCTTGTGATAGTTTTTGATGAACTTGAGCTTTGAGAATGACGCAACGGAAGTGGCCTGAGTTAGCGGTATTCGGAGGAGGTTGCAAGGTTTGAGCTCACGTAATTACCATATGAAGCCTGATTCCGCAATATGTATATTGTGGATTGTATTACTGGTTTGTTGATGAAAACTGCTCGTACATCAATTACATCATTGAACAAGCGATTTGCCATTTATTTCATCATACAAACAGGAAAAAGTAACACAGTTTGTCATAAGCGTGTCATCATCCAACAGGTGTCTTGGTTCAAGAAGAAACCCAAAGGTATTCATTGTTTTCCAGCCTTTGTAATCTATCCTTCATCCCCATATGAAATCTGTCCAGCACTTCTGTCGCAAAACTTTTGAATTGCAGTTCTATTGACAGTCCTACAATATAACTGAACTTCCTATAAAGTCTTTTCTTTCTTCTGGTTGGTTTGATTACAGGGAATCCATATTATTCACTACCTTTTTTTGCTTTTTCGTTGGATTGGGTGATCAGCTTCATCCGTTTTTCATCATTTTGCAGAAAGCTTGAATGGGTTTCAATATATTTATTGTTTATGTTTTGTGCGAAAGCAAAATAACTACATATACATCACAACAAAAAGGTCCTATATATTGCTATGCTCGATTATACAAATACTCCGATTAGAATCACAACTGCTGATGAGTAGAAGACTCACGGACAACATTCCAACTGATCCCAAACTATTGAAACCATCGGTAACCGAAAATGCAGAAACATTACTCAACGAACGACAGACGAAAAGCAAATTGAAATACGATGCAAAAGCAAAACTACCTAAAGATTACTCTGTCGGAGAGAAAGCGAGAGTTCGTCTAGGAAAAAACATGGCAGAAAGCAGTTGTCATAAAAAAGCATTCCTCACCCAGATCTTACATCATAAAAAACGATGGGAAAACAAACAGAAGAAATCAACGCATTTTGAACAAGAGTTTCGGTGAAGATATCTCTGGGTACTATTATACCGACGAAGGCAGTACAGACGAACAGTAAACTGTTAGAACAAACGAAACAGAGACCAGCGTCTAGAGAACCTTTTGTGCCAATCAAGACAACCAGAAGTGGTCGAATTATTAAAGTTTCTAGTAGATATCAGTCTTAAGAACTTTAAAAGGAAGGATGTGATAATAACTTCAAAATGATGTATATCTGGGGGGTTAATTTTGAAAAAAAAAGTTGAACAATTCATGTACAGTTCCAAAAAAGGTGACAATTGTTGGATCTGTCTCAGCAGAATGAAAAGCTGCCAGGTTGAGAAACTGATTATCACAGTTAAGAAATATTGCTTTCGGATTTATGCCTAACAGACGTATCCGCAGGCCAGACAGATCGGCCACTCATTGTGGCTGCGTTATCATAGCGTTATCATAGGTTTAACCAATGCATCACGCTGTTTTGTAGCCCCACCCTGGTCAACTCGAATAATGGACAATTCTAGCATTATTAGGAATAACTATTGGATCTGTCATACTAAATTCGCTGTATATCATACAGACTTAGTCCTGTCTAGTAGCGGCCTTAGAGGGTGGCAAGTGGGACAGCCGCCCCAGGCTCCGCGCTTGAGGGGGCCCCGCGATTGGAGATTTTATTGTCACAAACTTGATCACCACACATTTTTCTAATAAAATCCGATTGGATGTCGATGTTACTATACGAAATAAAATATTTGGATTGGTTGCTTTTTGTGTTTTCGTCCCAATAGGCTATGGTCATGGGAGTAATTTTTAAACTTTTTTTTAAGTTGAAAGAATTTTCTTTATGCAGAACAATTACAATACAGTATATTTAGGACAATAGTAAGGCAACAATGGCTACGCAATGTTCTATCTTTTGTTACAAAAATAAGGAAGGCCCACAGCGTTAAGGCGAACATACTGTCTTGTTATTGTTACAGCCAGGGCCGGTCCTATCAATTGCGGGGCCTTGTGGGAACAAGGATAATAAGGGAAATTTAGGATTTTTTACAAGAACAAAAACTCAACTTTCAATTTTATCCATACTCAGCTAAGTTAAAAATTGCGATCAAATTAACTTTACGAGCCTTGTAACCTATGGCATATGTACACTTCAATGACCATAAAAGTAAATAAAGTATTGGAACTTCTGATTCAAACTGAAATTCTCCCGATTATTACATATTATTACATGAAAGCTGACAATGCCTTTATTCCTTTATCGCGCGTAGGGTTGGCGTTTACAGCAATGAATGAAATCAACAAATGGCAATATTGCTAATTTATCTGGAGATTTTTATGAGTTTTCATGAGGCTTTAGTCAATGCGGGAGATTTTCGTTTATATTTTGAATTAGCGCGAAGCCTATGAAAGCGCGGGGCCCACTGCAGGTTGCAGTGGCCTAAGACCGGCCCTGGTTACAGCGTTAGAGATGGATAAGCCGGTTAGCGTGATGTGGTACGGTAATTTACGGTATATATATTTAATCCTTACGGGCCCCGCACATGACACACGCACAGGGCTCGGCGCACTTCTAAGGACTCCCCTGTTCGTGGCAACAAAGAGAGTAATATTCTTCGTTCTTACTACAAGTACGTTTGGTCTCTTTTGAAAGTAAAATAAATCGGCAACAAATCTATTAAAGATTTTCCTTTTTTGAATGTAAAACTAACTTTTCTCTTTCGGAAAAATATTTTAAAACGTACTAGAGTCTAGTACTTGACACTATTTGTCAATCAAATATATTAATTTATGTATTTACAAACAAATTTCGTACACCCGTTTGGGGACCCCCCTAAGTGGGGGCCCGGGGGGATTTCGAAAAGCTCCCCCCTCCCCCCCTACGCTACGCCACTGCATGTACGCGCTATATAGAGACTGTTGTTGTGTTAGTTAAGCAGTTGCATTCCACTGTGTTAAGCATTTGAAGTTAGTGTAGACAATTGTATCATTATGGCTATGTTGATGTGTTTGTAATTAAACCGCCACTGCGTTATTGAAGCTCTTGTTGTTAAGTTCTTGAGTTAGATGTGTTGTTGTGAGAAGCAGTGTTTGCAGAAGGCCTGATAAGTGAAGTTCGTTACATTATTATTGGACCTATCATTATAGCTTTTATATAGCGCTACCATCATGCTTATAGCATGCTCAGAGCGCTTTGGTCCAATCTCTTTTGTGGACCAGTGGGGGCGAATGGTATCTGGGAGAAGGTTTTCCGTGCTGCATTTAGGCGCTCAGTTAACACATTTCTGCCCGAGTTGGGTGTTGAACCTCGAGCCTTCTTCATAGATAGCCAAGCCATGGTTAAGCGTACCTAGCCTGTCGACCAAGATGGTAAGTAGACATTCATACCTTTACTTATGAAACAGGATATCATAAATGCGAAGGTGATAGTATTGGCCAGATAGACCAGTGAGACCAACAGGAGCAGCTTGACCTCAGTCGTCTCCACGCCGTTCCAGAAGAAAATTAAAACGAAGACGATGCAGTTGAGGAGGCCGAAGGTCAAGTTGGCTACGAACCAGCTCAGCCAATAGTTAAAGGTTGACATTCCCATTAGCTGCATCGCTTCCTGTCGGAAAAGACAAGAGCGCTTGATTAGAGGCCATAAAAAGAGACAATAAATAATGTTTCTATGATGTACCGCCACGGTTTAATGGAGCCCCATCACCACGCATATGACCACACTTGGAACAGGGTGAAGGAAGGGACTGGGTAAGCGAGACATTCTTCCTTACTCACTAAAGTGTAATGTGCCATTGGTTTAGGTTTACAATATTAGGTGGCCGAGCCTTGCTCAGTTAAATAATTACATAACAAATGTTATATACCAGAAGTCATTATGGGAATATGTTTGAAATTAAGAAAATGAAAGATCAGACAAAAACTATTAATCAGGAACGTTGCTTTAGTCTCTTGTAAGTTCTAAATGTAATTGTACATGGTGATTAAATATAAAGTCTCATAAGTCCTCCTACAGTCTAGACTCTAGACAAACCACAGCTCACGTCCGTCTTATAGTTTTACAATACATCTTTAGCCTAAACTATTGTAGGCCTACTATTATTGGCTTGGAAAAAAGTCTTTGCAGTATAACTTTTAAGATGGTTACGTTCAGACATTTAATTTTGGAACTTTTTTTAATAGACTTAAATCATTGCATTAGTTTTCTAAAGAAACGTTTCCATCGGGCACCTCTGTTACGCCGAACAATATGTTCGTCCAACATGCCCTGCCCAGCCTGACTGTCGGACTATAAGAAGTTCATACCGGCTTTTGCCAACCATCCATCCCAGTGGTGCTACAGCACGTGGAGGGATATGGTCCTGTTTTTACACATCCCTTCATTCATTACTCTTCTGGGCCCTTCGTATCCACGCCCTAAATAAAACTTAAAAACACAATAACTAATCATGCATTGGTACATTTAATATCATTATTGTTCTTCCATAGTTCTATAATAAATCAATCTACAAAAAGATGGTGCGCAAATGTTTAATTAGTTCTATTGATTCTTAAAAACGCGTTCTTGTTTGCAAAGAAATATTTTAGTGTATATTGGTAAGCCTAGTGACGTAAACAGCGTTTTTCCCGATCACGTCATGAAAAACTTTCATTCATAAAACCTTCGAGCCAAAATTCATTTTTAGATATTAAACGTGTGGTCTCGAATAGTCTCTTTGATCAAGGAGAGCCACGGGTATGGATAGAAGAAGGAACATTCCTACCGAGACGGTGTCGACTATCAGTCGGACATTCGGCGCATAAGATCAAAGCAAGCGATCGTGCGTTTATCTCTGCCCCGGTCAAGGGGAGATAAGCGAAGAGGGGTGACAGTCATGGACCATGCGCTAGACTTATGTCTAGCGTAAAGAGGAAATGGGTGGGGTTTAAGGTAAAACGGGGCCTAGAAAGGGGAAATAATTAAAATAAAATAAATAAATAAAAATAAATAATAATTAATGCTGTGATAAAATTGAGCATGTTAGCGAGTTTTGACTTGTCACATCCACCAAGCTCTAATGTGGTACCTAACATTAGTTGGGGAAAAGTAAAGGCGGTTGGTCGTTGTGATGGCCACATGACACCCTCGTTAACCGTAGGCCACAGAATCAGATGACCTTTACATCATCTGCCCTATAGACCACAAGGTCTGAAAGGGGAACTTACTAATGCAGTTTAGAATGCCTCTTCATAAAACAAAGCAGACAAAAATGGTTTTAAGTGTTGACCTACTTTCTCTTTGTTCTCCTTCTCTTGGACGACCAGCTGGACAGTAAGACAAGCCGTGCCCATGAATATCAGCGTGATGACCCAGCCCAGGACGTACATCCGCCAGACCAGCTTCCACAGGTAGATGTGGTTCGGCATGGGGAAGACCTCGAATTCAGTGTCGACAAAGTCCGTGCTGGAGCCGACTCCCTTCTTCCACCAGTAGTTGATAAACAGCTTGGTGACCGCGTACTGGACGTACAGGACACTCGGACCCAGGCGATCTGGTAGGAAGGAAATCATTTTGTGCAGCAGGATGTAGAATGAACCAATCGCAGTAACATTCACTGACTGTTATGACATGATTAAGATTTAAGTAGATTTGTTTCGGGAATAAGGGGAAGTTTTAATTAGTTACAGATGACGTTAAGTTTGTTAAAAAAAAAGTAGAACGCAATATTCAACACAAAGAGGAAGATCTTTTTTCATTTGATACTGACGGATAGAAAAAAAAATACCGGATATTATTATATTATTTGATATTAAAAGTGTTTTCTATTTTTAAACTAGTGTCGACTACATCTATTGTTTGTTTTACATTTCGTCGGTGGTTGAGGATTATCTCCTGTTTATTGTATTCTTGATATCTGCCACGGCGGAAGAACCATAACATTCCCCGTAACATTCAGCATAACAATAAACGATAGTTGTGGATGGAGTATCTCAAGACAAGAAGAGTTACATTTCACTGGAGTATACCTGAGTCAACCCATCTCTATTGATTGTCTAGAGTATACC
>JADKLZ010000166.1:30665814-30687469 GCA_021533235.1 Biomphalaria straminea
TAGGGCTGTAGTTTCGTGATAGGGTTGTAGTTTCGTGATAGGGTTGTGATTATGGAATAGGATTGTGGCTGTTTACAGTTCATAGCTTCTGAAAAAACATGCTGAAAATATTGAAACCTGCCTTTTTCCTTACTGAGTGGACCACCTCGAACTGCCACTTTAAGTTGGTTTCCATACAAACTATCCTTATAACAATTGATTTGGCATAGCGCTAACTTCATTCCTATAGCATGCTCAGTGGCCTATGGACCAATCTTATTTTGTGTGCCAGTAGGAGGGGGGGGGAAACTCTCGATAGGTAGCCAAGCGCTTTTACATCTCAGCCACACAACCCAAATACGGAAAATTCAATTATTCAATGGTTACTGTAAAAGATCGATTTCTAGAATATATCAAGGGCGTAGCTAGGAATTTTACATCAATTGTGGGCCCGGGGGGCCTGACCTCTTTGGAGGCCCTTGCGTTATGATTAGGTCTAATGTTTAATGTAAAAAAAAAACTTCTTTGGGGGCCCCGCTCAAGTGGGGCCCGAAGGGATTTACAAATTATCTCTCCTCCTCCCCCCTAGTTACGCCATTGGAATAGACATAGTCTTCAATTGTTATTCAGTTTGTGAAATCATGAGCTCTTTTACATTATTGCATTTTCCTTTTTCGTCGATTGTTTTTTATGCTCATGACAGTCTAAAGCAGTGGTTCCCAAACTTTTTTGTCTCGTGGACCCCTTGGAAGTCCTCGTGGACCCCTGGGGGTCCATATGGACCACTTTGGGAATCACTGGTCTAAAGGAATATATCTTGTCATCATCATCTATAATTGTCTAGTAGACGTTGAAGTCTTTGAACTAGAACTAACACTTAGTAATCCGACTTTTTCGCTAATTCGACATTCTACAGGCCCCTTGAGACTAAACCGTATAAGTTATTTATATACTATGAAATTCTATCGAATATCCAGGTCACCATCAAGAAACGAATATTTTCTCTTAATTTCAAGCAAATGGATAGAAAAGAGAAAGACTTGTATGTATTAATATAAAAAAAATATAGTGTGAGATTTACAGTCGAGATGTGTATAAGGCATGAATATTCACTTTTACATAGAGTATAATTGTAGGAAAAATCCGTAGACATATAAATTATTCTGGGCAGAAAACTAAAAAGCAGTAACAAAATATAGATCCACTGAACAATAACTTAAAAATGCAAAGACACAATTGCATAATACAATCTGACTTTAAAGACAAAGGCGCTTTCTTAATTTATTGACAGATATTGTTCTATTTTTATGCTTTCTGTTTCTTGACGATACTGTAATAACTTAAGGTAAAGCAACTCAACGAGGACAACTATGTTTATTTATTGGACATCACAGGTACACAAAACAACATCTTCAATTAGCACTGACTCTTCGTCTTGGCTGTCAACTTGGGCGGAAATCGTTAGTCTCTCATGTCAACTTCCTGTTCTAGTCCGTTCACTAGAAGTGCGCATCTGTGCACTAGCCTGGATGGCGGTGCGCATTACAGATATAACAATCCTTTTTTTTGCTGCCAGCGAAAGGGGAAAGGACGCTATTACTTTGGTGTGAGTAGGGCGCGGTGGCTGAGCGGTAAAGCGCTTGGCTTCCTTACTGGAGGTCCCGGGTTCGAATCCTGTTGAAGACTGGGATTTTTATTGAATAATGAATTTTCGGGCACCCTTGAGTCCACCCAGCTCTAATGGGTACCTGACATTCGTTGGGAAAAAGGAAATGCGGTTAGTCGTTGTGCTGGCCACATGACACCCTCGTTAACCGTGGGCCACAGAATCAGATGACCTTTACATCATCTGCCCTATAGACCACAAGGTCTGAAAGGGGAACTTTACTTTACTTTACTTACTTTTGTGTGAAATGTTTTTCCGTCTGTTTAAATTTCGTAAACTAGAAAAGATAGCAAAAATCCGACATCATAATATTTTAGTCCATTCAAAGTTCTGACGCAACGGCTAATTTTTTTTTTCTAAAATCGATAAATCTAATTTTTTTAAGCTCTTGTGCAACTATTTTTTTTTTCATAAAATACACCACTTTTCATACTATTCACTATTAATAGCAACAAACACGAATGTGCTTTTGTAGGTGGAACAGCATAATGGCATACTTTTAAAGCATTTATGCAAATGAATTTAGACTTTTGATTTTTTTTCATTTCTATTGTTAGGTTATGTCTGGAGCAAATCAACAGAATTAGAGGACCGAAAACGCACGGAAGAAGAAGCTTTCAATGCGCATGTCAGCAATGTAGAACAGATTATCAGTACTAGCTGAGAAACTGTAAAGAGAAACATACTGGTCGTAATATATCAACTGCAGTTTCCACAGCATCGGTAAAATCCGTAAATATGATCGTGTATAGCACCCTCCGCTCGTTAGTTGTGTTAGAATTATGATTCTCGGAATCATCGAGGCTAATCCACTGCATCTTCTCGAAGATAAAGACAGGCAGGAGCGTAGGGACATGTATCAAGTTGATTACAAGCAGCACTATGATGGAGCGTCGTACTGTAAAGATCTGTTTCACTCTGAAAGGAATCACCACGCAGAGGCACCTCTCCACAGAGATGAAAGCAGTCAGCCAGCATGAGATGAAGGCCGCCGCATTGAGTGACCAGCCCATGAAGACGAAGGCGATGACCTGGAGACGGGACAGGATGGGTAGATCTCGTTGGCCAGATTAGTCGCAGCCATCATCAACTGGATGACCGATGCTGCAAAGTCTGTAAAGGACAAAGCGAAGAGGCTAACAGCCATGTTGTCTTTAAGGCCTACTGTTGCGTAGATGACCATACTGACTAAGTTACTGACCAAACCAACAACAGCTAATATACCGAACACACCAATTGTAACAATATAATGAAATATTGTATATTAGTCGACCGGCGGCATAGCATACGCCACTATTTTCCAGGGCAGGCCTTAGGCACTGCAACATATGCGACCATATGAAGTGGGTCCCGCACTTTCATTGGACCCGTGCTAATTTTTTAGATGTATAAATTATTAAATCAAAATACATGATGTTAATTCCTTTTTTCAGTCTATATTTATTTATGTCTATGCTATTTTGTGAATGAAAATAGTGCGGATTTGGATACACCATTTCTATACACGCCATGCTGCGAAATGGGATCTTCCCATTTACTTGTTATAAGTGAATTCATGAATAAAAAATACTATGAATGGAGCTGGATGTGGCTGATTGACCTTAATTTACGCGATATTAAGTATAGAGTTGCACTCATGTAACAATGCTTTAGAAAAACAAATTTGAATGTTAATTTGATTAAATGGACTATAATTAGTATGTTGATGTGCTAAAGCACAAAACTATCTCTACGAAAAGAAGTTCTATAATCTTAGAGTCGAATTCGAGTTTTAGATCTAGATCTAGATCTAGGAATAGAGAGAGATGAGTTACCTTTCGTAATCATTTCTAATGAACGAATGTGCGTAATTTGTGATATTAATTAAAGTACTTCTAAAGTGAAACCTGAGAGTAGACTCTATCTGTGTATTGTTGTTCTAGTTTCAATAGTCTTACGACACAATAATCTGGAAATAATTTTAATATTATGACAAAAATTGAGAAGAAGAGAATTATATAAACACCACTTTCATTCGCAAAATAGTGCGGATTGGGATGCACCAATTTTCATTCACGCATCTGAATATTTCTGAGAAAAAAAATTTCTCAACTCATTGGCCACATCGGGAAAACTCGATTTCGACCGTTATTTCGATAAAAAAATGTCTCAATGTTGTAAAATTAATTTTGGCTACAATAATTTATGATGAAAGTTTTCCATGACGTAAACGGGAAAAACGCTGCTTACGTCACTAGGCTTACCTTAGTACAATGCAAACAGGAACGAGTTTTAAAGAATCAATAGACCTAATTAAACATTCGCGCACCATCTTATTGTAGATTGATTTATTATTGAACTATGGAAAGAAAGTAATGAAATTAAATGTACCGATGTATGATTAGTTATTGAGTTTTAAGTGCTTAATAAATTGTTTACACTTTAATAGCGTAGAGCGGTGTAGATACCGTTTACTTTGTTATTTATTTTGCTGGTGATCTCCAGCTGTCTCGTTCTGAGGCCGCATGCAACCAGGTGCTCTCTTCTATGTCAATTGTCAGCTAAGGCCAGTTGGCGCCTAAGCTAGTCTTTTAAGCATTTCGGTGTTACGCCGACCACTTTATTAGCTCACCAAAAAAAAAAAGACCGCCTTTGGCATGCGTTTGTTTCAGATTCGTCTCTCATACAGGATACTGCTCTCTCAAGCGTAACTGTCGGACTTAAAGAATTCCCTCTATACAAAGGCCAAGGATACATATTTGAGCCCAACAGAAAATTTTCTGCCGAGGACAGACGCAGACACGAAAAGAAAATCTTAATCGACCACCGGAGGACAATGGTTATGCTTGCCCTGGATGTGGCAAAATATGTAGGTCACATCTGGGGCTGCGTAGCCACGCGAAATACTGCATTTCTCATTAATCTTCGGATTCGATGTCAAGCCTTATAATAATTATTATTTTGCTGGTAAAATTATGACCATGTGTTCATGCTTCAGTGTCTAATGTCCCATACCAAAACAAAGGAAATGGTGATTACACAGTTGCTCTACGCCTTACTTTCTTACACTGAACAAGATATCTAGCTAGCGGTCAACGAGTTTGCGTACGCTGCAGCCACTTTTGATTTAACTATAAACCTCAGTAAAAATTTTGGGTTAGGGCGTGGTGACGAAAGGCCTAGAAGATATCTGAATGGAGGGATGTGTAAAAGCAGGCCATATCCTTCCATGGGTTGTAGCATTAGTTGCACCACTGGGATAGATGGATGGCAAAAGCCGGTATGAACTTCTTATTGTCCTACAGTCTGGCTGAGCAGGGCACATATCCCGTATGGGGGACAAACATATTGTTTGGCGTAACAGAGGTGCCCCACGGAAACGTTTCTTTAGAAAACTAATGCAATGATTTAAGTCTATTAAGAAAAAATGTGCCATTTTACTTTGTCACAAAAGTGCCTGTTTTACCCTATAACGTAGAAATTTGCGTCACTTGATGTCTTCTACTAAAACCATAATGAATATAATAATTCCATAATTAAATGTCTGAACGTAACGATCAGAAAGGTTACACTGCAAAGACATTCTTCCAAGCCAATAATAGTAGGCTTACAATAGTTGTACTCAATCCTTGGATTGTAAAAATATAAGACGGTTTGTCTAGACTGTAAGAGGACTTAAGAGACATTATATTTAATCGCCATGTACACTTATATTAAGAACAAACAGAACACTAAAGCAACTCTCCCATATAGTAGTCTTTGTTCGTTCGTTCATTTTCGTAATTAAAAAAAAATATTCCCAAAATGACTTCGGTATATGACCTTCCTTATGAAATTATTTAACCGGCCACCTGATCTTATTCGTAATGAGACCTTCCTTTGATACTTTACTAATGATCACTTGTACTTCTATCATAATCTTTCCTTATCTGAAACTTTTCAGAAACACATCAAGCTGATCGATGTTTCATTAAAATAATGTTTATAAGGATTTGAATTGTATTCCGTGTAGTAACTAATTATATCATTATGTTCAAGTCAAGAAGAAAAAAAAAATTTTTTTTCAGAATATTTGACATTGAATACCATAATTTAAAAAAGTAAAGTTCCCTTTTCAGACCTTGTGGCCTATAGGGCAGATAATGTAAAGGTCATCTGATTCTGTGGCCTACGGTTAACGAGGGTGTCATGTGGCCAGCACAACGACCGACCGCCTTTACTTTTCCCTAACTAATGTCAGGTACCCATTAGAGCTGGGTGGACTCAGAGGTGCCCAAGGATCCCGAATTAAAAATCCCAGTCTTCACCAGGATTCGAACCCGGAACCCCCGGTTCAGAAGCCAAGCGCTTTACCGCTCAGCCACCGCGCCTCCAGAGTCTGGGACAACATATTGCTGACTAAAAGCACTAAAGCTCTAGTCTACCGGACCTGTGTATTGAGCACCTTGCTATAAGGAAGTGAAACGTGATCATGGCAGGAAAAAAAGCTGAATGTCTTCCACCTCCGATGCCTAAGGCGGATCTTTAAAATAAGATGGCAAGCTAAGATAACCAACGAGGAAGTGCTACGAAGAGCAGGTTGTCAGGACATCCGCTCTGTTATCAGCAGCAGACGCCTTGGCTGGCTTGGCCACGTTCGTAGAATGCCAGTAGGTCGACTCCCACAGGATATTCTGTATGGCGATCTAATAGAAAGCAGAAGAGCCGCTGGTTGCCCACTCTTACGTTATACAGATGTATGCAAACGGGACATGAAGCTCTTTATGATCGACACCAGCAACTGGGAAGAGGTGGCACAAGATAGATCCACTTAGAGAGAGAGCATAAAGGAGGTGTCTTTGATTGCAGATGCCATACACAACAGAAGCAGAAAGAAGGGTGAAAATGCAACGGCGCCTGGTGACTACATATGCCCAACCTGCGATCGCAGCTGTGTATCAAGGATCGGCATCTTTAGTCACACAATAGCTTGCAAGGGGAAAAGATCGTCTCTAGAGACGTAAGATGCCACAGACCATAATTAAAACAGAAAAAAAATATATTCAAAAGGACATACTATTTATTTGCATGCCATGGTTACACCATACATGAATTGCGTTTATAAGGAAACAGAAGGATACTTTCTTTTACTCTTTAACCGGGAAGGCGTCTCGGGAAAATTAGTTTGTTGGAAAGTGTGATTCTTCATTGCTATCACTTCAACCTATCCCTAAGTTAGGCCGTTGGGGCACCACACAAGATCTGTTGACAATCTTTCTTCATTCCCCTCTGTCTTTTGCCTTGAATAGATATCCTTCAATGACAGGCCCGTCTATTCTTTTATGATATATTTCTATCGCTTTTATTGCCCGTCTCTTCTTTTTCCTGGTACTGTTCCGTGAGGGAAAGTCTTTCTGAGCATGGCCACGACCAGGAAGCAAATCAGTCTGATTTTAGCGTCGAAGGCTATACCTTACTATGTTTAGCCTTGACTTGTGCAAGTGTTACTGAAGACTGTGCGATTCTGGCAAGTAGTCTTATTTAATTATGTAAATGAGCATACAACATTTTTCCAATGAATATACAAATGTTACTATACTAAACAAAAACGCCAGGTCAGACTATAAGGTCGAATCAGGTTTGCTAAGAACTTTCTGCAGGGAAAAGGAAAAGGCAGAAGTGGTATCTTGTTTACTGGGTTGCTTTTTAAATGTATAATTTTAAAAATAAAATTAAGGGGACTAAATCAACTTATACCACATCTGTAAAGGATGATTTCCTTCCCTTGATCAAGCTACCAAACAAGAAAAATTAGTTGGCAATAATTTATTGACTAATTGGTTAACTTTTTTTTTTATTGATTCTTGTGTTGTCAGGTAAGTTGTAGATTTACCATTTAAGAAAAAGAAAATTATACTTGAAAGTATCTTGATAAGACTTCAATTTGCAAATTTAACATACTTCCTGTTGTACTTACGCTAAAGAGCCAAAGGTACGTGGTTCAAATACTTATTAGTGCATTTTTAAATAAACTTTTTTTCATTTTTTTCTATGTGTTAATGTCTATAATTGTTAATCTATACTACTATAAAGGACAGTGGCGTAGCAAGGTACCCGTGGGCCCGGGTTCAAGAATGTGTTGATGGGCCCCTTCTCCCAGCCCCAATTTAACAAATATTTTGTGTGACAAAGAAATTCAGTAGTTTTTATATATCGGTATATTTACTAAAATCATTCCTATGCAAGTTAATTACAGGCCCTTACTACATTGCAAATACAACCGATTTGTTCATTGAAAAGATAAGATACCCCACATATTTAGATTAAGACTTTGAGGATCGCCGCAGAAAAAAAAAACATTCGAAAAATACATTTTAAAAAAACGCTCATTTGTAAGTGGTACATTTTGTTCAATAGGCATGTTTGTTACTTTGTTTTGTTACAGAGCTATAATTCAAAGCTCTAAACAAAAAAAAATCTGAAGTGGGAGGAGAAATTAAGTGGACCAATAAGATTCAAGTATATTTTGTCAGTTATAGTCCTAATTTTGTATACAATAGCAAAATATCAGTATGAGTAAAAGTTGGGAAAAGGTGACTAGGACAACTAAAGTGTAGGACAGGCCAAAATTGGACATTAGATATGGGAAGAGGCGAAATAAAACCTCCACGCGCCATGCATTGCCGTAGTTTTTGAGTTCAATAGGCCTACTGCTATTTGATTTATGGGGCTCCATATAAGTCCAGATATTATATGTAACTACTAAATATTTCTTATAGACCCTAAGCTAGAGGTTATGTTGTATAGAGGTAAATCGGGCCCTAACCCCATGGTTGTTTACACCATCGGGTGTGGGCCCCTAAATGGTCGTGGGCCCGGGTTCATTGAACCCCTTCGCGCCATGGATGCTACGCCACTGATAAAGGATGGATGCCTGGTCGAGCGGTTTGCACACTTGACTGTCGCTTCAATTTATCGATGGTCCCGGGTTCAAACCCTGCCCGCTCCCATCCCCCGTCGTCCTGTGGGAGGTTTGGACTAGGAAGTAACTATCTTCAACTCTGAAGGAACATCAGAAACATGTAAAACATTTTTTTTTACTATAACCTTAAAAACTATTGTCTGAATAAATATAGTTTCTAGTTTGAAATAAAGAGAAAGGCAGACTTATTACTTCAAGATGTTCATCTAGTATTATTCACAATATAGAAACATGAAAATGAGTCGGAGACTCATCCCTTTATTTAATGTAAGTACTAGATCCACAGAGATGCTACAGAAGAATCCTAGGCATCACATCAGTAGCGGTCTTAGGGGGTGGCAACTGGGGCAACCGCCCCAGGCCCCGCGCCTGAGGGGGGCCCCGCGCTGGGAGATTTTATTGTCACCAACTTCGAAAACTAAATGAGTGGTCATAAACAAGGACTTGTTACTCAATATTTTCCCAGTATACCAAATATACCAATTGCTATTTAAGATTACATTCTTTATTTCGAAATACCGTTTTGTTTCGGTAAAGACAGCCGAGTCTTAGAGGCTATCATCGTTTAACGTTCACAATAAAAACACATAAGTAGACGCAACAAAACCTAATCGTTTCGACGTCTAATCGGATTTTATTTGGAAAATGCGTAGTGATAAAGTTTGAACTATATTTGCATTATGAAATATTGTATATGAAAAATACATTTGTAGTAACAATAATGGAACTTTTGACCAATTGATTATTTAATGAAAATAATCAGTGCTTTTTTTACTGTCACGTCGTACGGCGTACTTCACTTTTTTTCAATGTGGGGAAAAAATATTAATTTTCTTGAATTTTAGCGTTTATTATTAATTTATTAATAGTTAAAAAATTAGGAAAATCATTTTTTTTTTTTTGTTTGTAAAAAAGCACTGAAAATAACTAAACAATTGTACGGTGTATTCTCGACTGTCGCTGGTGATACGTTCTAAGACCGCACGCAAAGGTCAGCTTTTAGCAGTAAGCTGTTTAATTTCATAAACGTATAATATTTTTCGGATATAAACAGTATCACCAGTTGGTGTGCTTATACAGTTATTTAGGCAAATCAGCTTCCATCATGACATATTAAGTTTTCTTTTTCCAATTGACTACTGTGTGAACGTGTTAAAAAAACAAAAAAAAAAAAAAAAAAACAAAAACGCGGGAGTATTTTTAGCGGTCCCAGAAAGGGGAAAAGACGCTATTAGTTTTGTGTGGAATGTCTGTCCGTCCATCCGTTGCGTTTAGATCTCGTAAACTAGAAAAGTTAGTGAAAATCCGACATCATAATATTTAAGACCATTCAAAGTTCTGATGCAATGGCTACTTTTTTTTTCTAAAACCGAAAAATCTAATTTTTAAATCACTTATGCAAGCAATTTCTTTCAGAAAAATACATCACTTTTACAACTATCCATTTTTAATGTTAACAAACACCGAAAGCTCTGTAATATAAGTGAAAATTGATTACCCATCTTAAACAGGTTTATATGAAAACGTTTTTTTTTTTCAATTTTTTTACATTAGTATTGCTAAGTTAAGTAAGTTTTGTTATACTACCTACTACATTTACACAGAAAAAAACTATTTAGTATGCATATAAGTTGGACATAATTTAAAACAACATTTAATAAGTAGTTTTTCATATCACGTGTCATATTGTGGTAGAGTAATTGATAAACTTCACTGGGGCACTACACAAGATCTGTCAACCTTCTTTCTCCATTCTACTGTCATTTATTTGTCATTGATAGAATTTCATTCTGATGTTCTTTCTGAAAATATTGAAACCTTCTTTTTTACCTGTCTGGGTGGACCACTTCAGGGGCAGATTTTGAGTTTGTGTTTCCACTCAAACTGTCCTTGTAACCTTGTTTTTATAAATTATTTTTAAAAAAAACGTGATACAGCCTTTCCGAAAAAGTCGGGTCTTCGAAAGTGAATGGACCACTGTAGCTCCTATAGAACACTATTCTTAAAGAACATCCTATTGGCTTCAATTAGCAGAGTGAGAGAGGCGACATTATATTAGTATTTTAATTTTCATCTATTGATGCAGAACAATTAAAATACAGTATATAATGTACTTCGGCGGCCAATAGTAAACCAGCAGTACCCTACGTAATGTTCTATGTTTTGTTACAAAAATAAGGCCCACAGCTTTGAGGCGAACATACTGTATTGTTATTGTTGCAGCATTAGAGAAGGATTAGCCCGTTAGCGAGATGTGGTACGATATATATATATATATATATATATATATATATATATATATATATATATAGTCTACCTTTACGGCTAGGGGCCCCGCACATGACGCTCGCCCAGGGCCCCGCGCACTGCTAGGGCCGCCCCTGCATCACATTTAAAGACCGCATCACAAACCGGGAGATTAGAGACAGGGTTACTGCAGCGATCGGACCCGTGATGACCTGCTAACTACTGTGAAAAAACGCAAGCTAAAAAGTATGGCCATATAACAAGATCTTCGGGGCTCGCAAAGACCTTCCTCCAGGAACATTACCAGGAAAAAGAAGAAGATGCCGACAGAGAAAGCGATGGGAAGACAACATTAAAGAATGGCCGGGCCTACCACTAAAAGAAGTTCTAATCAGGGCAAAGGATAGAGAGGAATGGAGAAGGATGTCTACAAGTCTTGCTTGGTGCCCCAACGGTCCACCAGACTAACGGATAGGTAACAGGTAACAGGTTACTAGATCCACGGGCTTCTTATCAAATAGTTTCAGGTCAAATTCATTTCGTTTCTGTAACTTTTCGTTCATACGGTCTCTACATCACTGTTCAATAACATTAATTTAAATGGGCGTGTCCATAAAATCACATACCTTAGATGTGATCAATTCGAAACTGAAAAGCGAATCGTAATAACCGACTATGACTAGATTCGCCGTTTGATTTTCTTTCATTTATTTTGCTCTCTTCCATGTTTCTTTGGTCTCACAGCCTTCATCTTCCCAAGTGGGTTCCAGTTCAGAGTCTTCCTTGCAACATTTTTATTTATCCTAAAACATGGGCTGCCCAATCCAGTTCCATTGGCATCATTTGATTTCCTGCTCTATTGGTGTTTGCTGGGCTGTTTTCAACAGATTGTAGTTAGTCATTTTTTTGTCCATTAAGCACAACATATATGTCGTAAGCATTTATTGGTGAATGCCTGAAGCTACTCTGCATTGCTATTTGGTACTCTACATGTCTCTGCGCGAGCCCCCACCAACCATGTGGCTGTGGGAGGGTTCTCAAGTCACCTTCTCATTGCGCCGCCATTACACTTGCAAAATATTTTTACAAGTCACAGATATCTAGGATTTAATTTAAATGTGTAGGCCTATGTGGCGCAAGTTCGTAATTAATGCAGGATATATGCTTTGCCTAGCGTAACTGTCGAACTATAAGCATCTTACTACGCCACTCAATGGGAAAGAATGTATTTTAGCTACACTTCTATGGATATCTTCATTAAGTCTATTTAAAATAAGGTTAAACTTATATGAAGCTATTCACTGGCAAGTGTTTAATATTTTCTTTTCTCATGAACCAAAAAAGTTGCAATACATAAGTAGAGTACAGTCTAAATCAAAAATTGCCTTTAATAAACTTTCTAAATTTTTAAATATACCTTTTTATAGATGTCAGTGCTGGTTATGTAATCAAAACTTTTTTTCCTGTCAACGTGGACTTCATGTCCAAGATAAGGGATACTTTCTAAATTGTTACTTTTGTGATTTCTTGAACCTTATATAACGAAGATGTACAAAGTAAAATGTAAAACGGAAGCCGTTGCACCTAAACTTTTCAAGCCGCATGCCATGGTGAAACATATTTTTCATTTCTCTTCTAGCTTTCGAGATCTAAGTGTGACAGACGGACATTTTGCACAAACCTAAAAGCGGCTTTTCCCCTTACGGGGGGGCGGCCCCCCCCCCCAGCGAAAAAACACAATGTATAGTTGATGCTTGCTTTCCTTTATCGTAACAATTTTGTTTGTTCATGGTGCGCATATTACAAAGTGTTGCGTACGTGTTAAGATAAGGTGTGAGGAAGTCACAGCCATTCGGTGTCCACAAGCCTCTACCATTTCTGAAACATACATTAAACTGATTAAAGTAATCATTATGTAAGTATTGTTTCCTGTTACAATATGATAAAATATGCTAATTTAATTATAAAAAAAACATGGCCGCTTACCTATATTTCTATATTATCAATTATGCTAAAAATGATCGAGGGACATCAAACAATGTGCTCCCGTATCAGATCATTATCTGAACTTCAACATCTACATTGCATAATTTCAGGGACCATTTTCGAAATAAAATCTCTTATAAGATGAAAAGTCGTTAAATACAAAGGTTATAAACTTCAAAATTTCTAACAATGATTTGTAGTTTGGTAAGCATTGAAGATTAAATACAGTTTTCGCTATTTTTAGCACACATAATCAGAAGTCCGAATGATCAAGCAGCACATTTTCTTAACTTATACTTTTAGGCTTGCGAGTCTTGGACACCGAATGTAGAACTAGAGAGGAGGATAGGAGGATCCTAGCAATGGCAATGAGATGTTAAACAAAGATCCTAGGTATCACATATAAGGATCCCATCGAAGGATCGCATCACGATTATTACAGCGATTAGACCCAACGACGACCTCTAACTACTGTCAAAAAACGCAAACTAAATTTCTATGGACATATTACAAGGACTAGCAAAGACCTTCCTTCAGGGAAAAGTACCAGGAAAAAGAAGAAGAGGCAGACAGAGAAAGCGAGAGGACAACATAAAAGAATGGAATTGCTTGCCATTGAAAGAGGTTCTATCCAAGGCAAAAACGGAGAGGAATGGAGAAAGTCGGTCGACTCATCTTGTTTGGTGCTCAAACGGTCCAACAGACTTAGCCATACACGAAGGTGAAGATCAAGAAACTTAACTCTATTACTGAAAATAATTCCACGCTAATGCAACAGGGATTCTCAACCTATGGGTCGCGATCTTCTTGTTGGTCGATTGACGATTTGCCAGGGGTCGCCCAAGACCATCGAAAATATGAATTATTATCGTCTATTCTTCTATTGCTGTAAGTGTGTGTGTGTGGGGGGGGCAGCAGATTGGGAGATTGTAAAAAGGGGTCGTTAAGCATAAAAGGTTGAGAACCTCTGCCAGACAGGATCATGAAAAAAAACAACAAACGAATTAGTTAATCAATAATAACATTTTTTTTTCCAAAGAGGGGAGCTTATCCCTCAGTATTGGAATGTATGGCAGTGTATTTTTTGGTTTTCCCCCTTAGATACGTTTTTTTTTAAAGTTTTTTTTTTCTTGTTTATTCTTTTATTTTGCTTATTGAACTGTTCGATAGTTGAAGATCGGAGAGTTGGTAAGATGGAGAGAGAGAGAGAGAGAGAGAGAGAGAAAGTTAGTTATAGAGAGTTAGCCAAAGTCAGTTAGTTGCGGACTGTCAGTTTTACGAAAGTATTTTACAAGCTGCAATAAAATGAGTTAACAAAAGGCAAGCTAACAGGTTTATTACGTGTTAGGCCAACGAAGGAGGCTGTCATTCATTTTCTATTGGGTGACATTGGGTTCAGGCTTATGTCTGTCTTTTGTCAGCGATTTCGTGATCTGTTAAGTAAACTTTGTTAAAGGGAAACTCCCATGGTTTTGACAATTTTTGATATAATATGTGTTTTGATTTACAGATAATGAATATATTATTCTTTTCTTTTTATTTGCAAGAATAACTTAGTAATTGATGTTTTTCTGAGTACTTTTTCTGCGCATCCAAAACGGTCAGATTTTCACGTAGTTTCTATGTGACGTCACGCATAGATACACAATCTTTTACTACTCCGAGTACCTGCTGAATAACGGAAAACATAACAGTAAAGTTTACATTCTCGTAAAAGAAATATTTCTTCGTCCATACAGTTAGATCTAAATATTGTAAGCAAAGAAAAAAAAATGCGTGTTGAAAGTACATTTACATGCTTGACTAACCACGGCAGTGTATATTTTCTCGCCTGACCACTCAACACACAACAAACACTATCGCTTGATTGTCTTGTCATGACCGGCTACACATAGTCTAGACTAGCCTTACACTGACCAGTTTGTTCGAATCAGCCAGACACACGATATATTTACTTCTTGGGATAGGGAGAGGCTTAGATGAAAATGTTTTTTTTATCGAGTTGGTTATCCTAATGCTTTTGCATCTCTCTCTCTATATATAAAAAACTATAGCATAGCCCTGGACTATGCCTTAGAGCCTGACAACTACTGTAACAAAGAAGCGACATGATTGGTTAAATGTAGTTTCTCTTTCAGTATTGTTGGGGGAGTGGCGTATGCCTGAGATAAAAACAGAATTCTCAAAGAATCCCGTTTTTTAGGAGATGTCAATAATTTACTGCCTAATTTATTAAATATAAATGTTTCTAAGCATTTAAATAAAAAAATGTTAAAATGTTTACTATTACAACTTTTTACGCAGAATTTAAATATATCAATAACTATGTATTTGAGAACTCTGTGAGTTTCCCTTTAACGTTTACATACTCGAGAAACTTGAAATAAAAGAGGTGAAGACACAAGTATACACCTTGTGATTAAAAATTTTCAAGTGCAGGAACTACATGTAATTGTAATGTTAAAATAATTACCACCTAATTAGATCCCTGGGTGTGAAAGTATTTTCACAGTCGCCGCAGAAAGACCTGAGAGTTATTTATAGATTTATGTAATGGGTCAACACGATAGAGGAACAGACACAAAGAGAGAGTCAAGACTGAGCAATACAAGAGGAAAGAGGAAGAATGTATAACAAGGACGCACAGGTAACAATTAAGCATAGCTTGAGGGTATGAATTAAAGAATAATGACTATTCTAAACAAGTAATTATCACCAAATTATCATTTCACTATCTTATCAATACATCGATCACGAATACTTTCATACGCTTGCAAAATGAGTTGCTAATTAAAAAATTTGTATTCTTTCAAACTCGAAATCTTTCAAATGCCAGTATTTAATTTTTCTTATCGAATCGAAGAAGTAATGCACGTCTTTGTCAGAGATAAAAACGAACATGTCCTCACATCGTGTTTGTTACAATTAACAATAATATCAATGATTGTTTTTTATATTTCGTTTAATACAATAAAACATATCTTAGATAAAATATGGTAATGTTTGGATTGTAGAGAAACTTTGGTTGTCATTCACAATGTCTGAATCAGGCATGATTGTCTACGATGACTACGACAAAGGTTCCTTATACATTTCCGACAACGCGTTCGAAGTATTTATCCTTGTTGTCAATATAGTCGTTTTAGGTCTCATAGCGTTGATAGGAGTGATCAGCAATGTCATCAACATGGTCATATTTGTGAAGCTAGTTCTTAAGGACAGTATGACTGTTGGTCTATTTGCCCTGGCTTTCACAGACTTCTCCGTCACCACCTTAGAGTTGAGCATTTCATGTATCTATGTGGCCAGTATCTTGTATCCAGAGAGTCCCGTCGATTTATGGGCTTTGGCGTATATCTCGTTTGCTTGGGCGGTCTATGCTCTGTACCTGACGTCTTGCTGGATCACTGCTATGATCGCAATAGAAAGATGTTTTTGTGTTGTCTTCCCTTTTCAAGTGAAACAGATCTTCACAAAAGGTCGCTGCGTTCTAGTTATTTTTATAATATACGCGATTCACATCTCAACGTTTATCCCCGTGTTTGTCATAGAAAAAATGGAATGGGTTCTCGTGAAATCGCCCAAAGAGAACGCCTCTCTCAGCGTTGTTCCGGAAACATGGGTTTACACCGTTGAATTCTCAGACGCTACGGATGAAGTGGAAGCCGCTATGGACATTGCTGGCGGTATGTTCCTCTTCATGACGTCACAGCTGGTCCTCTACGTCTGCTCCGTGTGGATGACCGTGTCACTGAAGCTCTCTTCTACCGTTCGCACTGCGAGGCTCCTGTCCGACCAGAAGATGGTAAACGATTCCAAAATGACGCTGCAAGAGAAACGTCTGGTCAAGATGGTTCTCTTTCTGACTTTGCTGCAGTCTGCCTGCAACCTGCCAAGACTAGTCATAACCATATTTTACCACGCATTCCCTGGTATAAGTATAGAGCTTCACAGAAACTTCAGCACTGTGGTATGGACATCCTCAGTGGTCATCAACAACATCTCCTGCTCCTGTAACTCTATCGGCTACTACTTCCTGAACTCTAATTACCGAAAAACGTTTAGAAAAATATTTGAAGGCCACGTCACAAGCCTCGTCCAGAGTAAAAACAGTTCAATACATTAGTTCTTCACGAGAATGATTTAACAAATACTTATAACAAATAATGTTTACATCGAAAAAGTTGCATCCCTATCGATTCAAGTTTGTTAGATTCTTTCAAAGCCTTATTTCCAACATCTTAAATTCGACTTAAAGTCGACCCAATAAAGACTGATTTACTGAAACAAAAATATATCGGACATACTGTTGCTTTTCCACAAGTCCAAAGAAAGTTCTCCTTTCAGACCTTGAGATCTATAGGGCAGATGATGTGAAAACTGTCTGTTTCTGTGGACAATGGTTGACGAGCAGGGTGTTATGTGGCCAGCACAACGACCACCCCACTTTACTTTCCCCATCTTAAGTCAGGTACCCATTAGAGTTGATTGGATCAGAGGAGACCTAAAAATGTCAAAATTCAAAATTTCAGTCTTCACCGTCATTCGAACCGATCAGCCACCGCGACCCCACCCCATTGTATTTCTACATATTACAATTTCCATTTAGAGGGAAAGTATCACTAAAATATTCATATTGGACCTAATCTAAGGATCTAACGCTATGAATCTGCTACGTTTGGAAAGTCTATAATCGTCGTGAGATCGTCTTGTCCATCAAGGCATCTTGTAGCGGGATGTTTGCACAAAAAGTCGTCAACAGAACGTTGATGCTTCACTTAGAGACGCTGAATGAGGAAGACATATGAACTTATACTCCAAAATTGTATTGGCAAATAAATTATTAAATAGACCCTTTGCAAACGTGTCTTGGTAAAATGGAATAAAATTTATTTTATAGAATATGAAAGAGCGTTATCTTTATTAAATGAAATATTGCTTCTTTGTTTTATTTTTTTTTACATGTGTTTTAAAATTGTATCTTAACTGATGGGCATGGAACCCACTAGCGGATCCAGAACTTTGGAGTGGGGGGGGGGGCGATTTTTTTCCAAACCCTAACCCTAACGCCCAGTAAACCCTAACCCTATGCATAAACGTGTATATATATATATATATATATAAGCCCCGACGCCAAAAGCGTTTTCTTGCATACTTTACTGTACTAACGCATTCTCCTGACATCTACTACTCATTATATATCAATGGTGTTCGGGGCGAAGCCCCGACGCCAAAAGCGTTTTCTTGCATTCGTCACTGCAGAAACGCATTATCCTGACATGTACAGCTCATTATTCATCAGTAGATTTCGGGGCGAAGCCTCGACGCCAAAAAACGTTTTCTTGCATTCTCCACCGAAGAAACGCATTCTCCGGACCTAAAGCTCACCATTCATCCTATTAAAAAAAGACCTTTTGAAAAATGTTGAAAAATATTCCAATAATATCCATCCATAAAAATATCCATCGCCCCCTCCCGACCCCACCATATCGGCCAACATACTAGACGGGGGGGGCGAAATATAAATAATTAGTATATATTATTAACACATTCATTAACGTTCGTATACCAATTGTGTGAATTCTAAACTAAAATTCGCCAACCCCACCCGAAATTGGACCTCCCCCCACTCGATAGCTTATGGGGTGGGGGGCGGATTTGATGCCACCGCCCCCTCCCGACCCCACTATATCAACCAACATACTAGAGGGGGAGGGCGAAATTTAAATAATTAGTATATATTATTAACACAAGTAATAAGTTTGTTTACCAATTGTGTGAATTCTAAACTAAAATTCGTCCGCCCCCCACCTGAAATTGGACCGCCCCCCCCCCACTCGAAAGCTTATGGGGGGGGGGCGGATTTGATGCCACCGCCCCTCCCAACCCCACCATATCGGCCAACATACTAGAGGGGGGGGCGAAATAATATAAACATATGTAGAAATATAAAATAATTAGTATATATTATTAATATAAGTATAAATTCATATACCAATTGTGTGAATTCTATTCTAAAATTCGTCCGCCCACCCCTTTGGGGGGGGGGGGGTCGGCCGAGTGAGGGGGGGGGCGATCGCCCCTACCGCCCCCCCCCCCTGGATCCGCCAGTGATGGAACCATATATTTTGCAATGCTCAATAGTTATGATTTATTTTATTGGTATTATTTTTTTAAATGCAACATAATAAATTGTACATTTGTTAATAAACATTTTTTTTAGTATTAAACACAAGTCATAGTTCACTATTACTATAAGCATTTAATGTAATGGCACACATTTCTAAAGAAATACTACTGAATACATGATAAAAACGTTGTGTGCTGTCATATTCTATAATTCTATATATTCTATAATGAAAAAGTGGGTCATTTATTTTATTCTCCATCCCGGGCCTACCTTGCTACGCCAGTGATCCTGGGCCCTTTCAGACATACATAAATCTAGGCCTACACAACACACATATTTAAGTCACATATTTAACTTCCTTTTTGTGACATTGGGGAAAAAAGCCAGACATCCTTAATTAAATAGGTCATACTAAATATAAACAATTTTTTCCATGAGTATCCGGGAAATACAAAAAATCTCATAAATTTAAGTAACAATAAATCAAGACGTAAATATATATATTTATTTGAGTGTTTACTTTCCGTTCCAGATCCTTTTTCTCTTTAGCGTACTTTTAAATTCTAAAAGACTCTTATATATTTGTTTTATCATTCGGTAGTGCAAACTCTTGCAAGATTTTCCTGTAGGTTCTAACGACGCGGAGTTAGAAATGTGAAATATCCATTTCAGAACTTGCGATCTATAATTAAGGCGGATGACGTAAAAACCTTCTGTTTATAACACCCACGTTAACCATGGGTCACATAAACAGAAGATTTTTATACAGATCTTTACATTTATATATGATAAAAATGATAATAAAAATAATGGGCATAATAACAACTGACCTCAAAAATACCTTTAAGCCTTTAACATTCCTAGGAACATTCTCGTTGCCTGTCAGGGGGGCACTACTGCTGCAGACCGCTGGATAGTCATAAGTGCTGAGCCGAAGGCTCTTCGAGCACTAAGTTTGAAAAAAAAACCTGTCTGACTTCCATCCGAGAACAAAAGACCAAACAGTAAAAAAAAAAAAAAAACCTGCGGGCAACAGGCCTGTCTGGGAGGGACCCGAGTCAATGACTAGAAATCATGGCCGAAGGCCAGGTGGCACCGGGGGCCACCCCCATGTTCCTTCATTGTACCAAGCTAACTGTGCGGGATTTGCCATTGATGAGACAGTCCCTTGAGGAACAGCGCATGGATTTGGTGACGGTCCGTGGGAGCTTTCTCACAACCCCCGCCAGTGCAATGGGCAGACTCTCGTCTTTCCCTTAGGCACCCCCACGGGGGGTCCTATTTGTTACTTTTTCGCCTAGCTCACCTCCCCTAGTGAGCCGTTTCCACGCCGGCGCCACGATGAGGCAAAGTAACTTGCGCAGCGCTGCTGCAGACCTGCCACATCACTAGAAAATTCCTCAGTGGAAAATGATAAAGGAACTACGATGAATTTTGTTTCACAGTCAGCAATAAGCAAACAACTAACGTTAGCGTCGTTTTTACCATTCTTTTTTTATTATTCCATTAGGACAAGAAATGAAAGCAGAGTGCAGGATTTGAACCCAAATCGTTGTGATGATAGTCCAAGACGCATACCCATGACCAGTCAGTCAGGTGTGACTGATATTTACAGCGTTGTATCGTTTAAAAGCGCCCACAGGAGCGTTAATACAAGTGCTATAAAGACACTCTCAAGAGCCTACTTCAAGGAATGCGATATCGACATTCACGTCTGGGAAGCATTAGCTCTCGATCGCTCCTCAAGGCGTCAAGCTGTGAGTTTTGAAGTATCAAGATATAAAGCAAGAATAGTGGTCAGGGCGAAAAAGCGCCTAACCAACAAATAGCTGAGAGAAGAAGCTGGCCTATCTGAACTGACCAAACTTACCCATGCCACGCATGTGGATGACTTTTAAAGCGAAGATTGGACTTTACACAGTCATCTTCGAGTTCATAGGAGATGAGAAATGTGCTCATCTTCTATCACGAACGAGGAGCTATATATGTCTTAGACCTTGTGAGGTATAGGGCAGATGATGTAATGGTTATCTTTTTCTTTGGCCTACGCTTAATGAGGTTGTCATGTGGCCAGCAAAACGACCAATCACCTTTACTTTTCAAACTTCGGTCTGGTACCCATTAGAGCTGGGTGGACTTAGAGGCGCCCAGAAATTAAAAAATCTCAGTCTTCACCAGGATTCGAACCCGGGACCCCTGCCACCGTGCCTCCTGTATGTTTCTGATCGAAACGAAAAAGAAAACTGGCTTAATTCATTAGAAGGTAAAAATATTGATATTAATTAAATATTTGTGTCTGCAAGCAGGAAGTAAGATAGGGGATACGAAAGGTTGGGGGGGGGGGTATCATTTGAAGTCTATTGAGAAAAACAAACATATTTTTTGGGTACTTTCTTTTTTTTTTTTGAAATTTTTCCAAAACATGTTTTGATCTGAGTGGCTCTATAAAAATCAATGTTATGAAGACGACTCGGAAAGTAAAACGGGAGTCTGAATTACTTTCTTACCCCAATAAGATGGCTGCACTTAAAGTAAACCTGTTTCTGATGTCTGTATTCTTTACAATGGTAAATTAATTATAACTTTCTTATCTTACAAAATAATTGGTGTTTTTTTTCCAAAATTAAAATTCTTTTCTTTTATATTATATATTTATTTATTTTTATATATTATATATTTATTAAAATTCGTTTATTATATATATATA
>JADKLZ010000166.1:30692510-30730951 GCA_021533235.1 Biomphalaria straminea
CCTAGACCGAGTGATACCTTAAGTGGGCGAAATTTATTTTTGTCACACTCCCAAACACAAGCTGATGGCTGCTATAACCATTTCTCATTTGCAAAGAGTTTTTAGCCATATTTGCCCAGAATAAGAGAGTTTCCAGATTTACGTCTGAATTTTCAGCCTCAAGTTTCATTAACATGTGATCGGTAATAGCATGGACTCGTTCACACAAGCCATTCTGATATGGACTGAAAGCTGCAGTAGTGCAAACTTGAATGTTCAGGATTGAGGCCACTTCTCGAAGCTCGTCAGAATTAAACTCGCCGCCATTGTCCGTCATCAATCCCTTCATCACTCCGAATATTCCAACCCAGTTTGTCATCAAGGCATCAATGACATTAGACGTTTTCTTCCGATTAATTAGTACAGAAACACTGTACCTCGACCACATATCAACCATGTGCAGTATCCATTGATCTTTGTACTGTTTGAGATCCATTGCAACTTTTTCATTAAAGTCTCTGGCCATTGGGAACGCCACTACAGGTCGAGGTGGTGTCTTAGCAAATACTTTGCACAGTTCACAGCTTCTTTCTATTTCTGTTAATTCCTCTTCAAAATCTTCGCACCAAATGTTAGCGTCTTGAAGTAAAGCCCTAAGTCTATCCCTCGGAGGGTGTGCGAACTGCCTGTGTAGTTTTCTAATAGTCGCCTTGCGTTCTTCTGGAGTTTCGTCGAATGCTTTTACTGTGTTGACCTCTTCAATTTCAATCGTTTCTGATTTGTCAATTGGGATGCAATAATGACCAGATGATGTTAAGTTTAAGGCAACCTCTTTTCCAAATATGACAGCTGTGTCATTTTCTAAGTCCATTTTTACTCCTGCTGTTTTCATAGCAGATCTGGAGAGTAACAATGGTATGTCTGTTTCAACAGCATCAGTCAGGAGCTTAACTTTCTTTCCAGCCACTGTGGCAGGTAACTCATATTCACCCTTTGATTTTATTATTGTCCCACCTCCAAACTTAAACATTCTGTGACCTTCTCTTAACTTCACTTTGTTGCGGTCCTCTTCATCTAAACTGTCCAAAAATGCCTGCAACCATGTCATTCCACAAACTGTACTACTGCATGCGCTGTCCAAAACGGCACAGTTAAAAGCTTCAACGCCTAATTGGGAAGTTTCATGTTTGTGATTTCCTGTGAACAAACAGGCTTCTTCTTCCTTGTCAACCACATTGACCCTCTTAGACATGTTTTCCCAACTATCAGGGCATTTGGGCAAAAGATGTCTGTATGACCCACATGATTTACATGTCAGGATATTTCCATCGGGACCAACTGGGTTGATATTTTTCGAGCTTCGTGGAAATTTCGGAAGTCCGAAACCTCGGTTGCCGCCTCTTCCCTGTCCTCCACCTCTCACTTGATGTTCAACTTTAGGCTTATAGTTGCATTTGGTCTGATCTTCTCGTTTTCCAAAGCTACTGAAGTGTTCACGCCTTTGGTATCCTGCTGCCCATAAAGCTTCTTCATTTTCAGCTAAAAACGTTGGCTCAAGTTTGATACTTGCCTCTTGGTTTTTCAGTTTACTTTCTTCCCCCTTAAACTTTTTCAGAGACGACTTAGCTTCTTCATATAACGTTTCCCTATTGGTGTAATTCATACCAGTCAAAACAAGCATCTTTTCATTTCGAGTAATTCTTGCCTTTCTGAGTAGCTTAAAGGCGAGAATCTCTGGTAACAGCTTCATCTTTTTCTTTTCCATTCTTCTATATTTCATGTCAAATTCTGCTATGAAATCTTGTATGGACTGGTTTTCCCCCTGTTTAAAATCTTCAAACTCGTCAAATTTGTGAATGCTATCTGCGAGGTCATCTTTGGCCAAGTTCTTGTCTAGGAACTTCAAAAGTCTCTCAAAGCCTTCACGACACTTGAGGTCTGATAGGTCTAATTGTTCGAACACTTTCTCTCTTATCCCTGATTCACTGTTTTGTGGAAGTGAAAGGGCTATGGCTATGGCTCTTTTCTCTTCTTTCAAGTCAGTTATTTCATTCCATGCTAGTAACTCTTGTTTATATAATTCGTATGGCTTTTCTTTAATAAATGATGGAATTTCTATCCTAGTAGCCATCATTACTTCAAATTGGATCAATAAAGTAAATAATTTTACTTACAGCTCTGCTACCACTTGTTAAACTAAAACATTACACTTTATAACCACAAATAACGCCAACGCTATAACACCAGATTCATGAGTGAATTTATTTACACACTGTGTTTACACACATTACACACAACATTACAACACTCCCTTAGTCAAGGGGAATCATTCAAGCTACACATATAAACAATGTCAACATATATAACAATTTTAAATAAAAAAAAAAATTAATGAACAAAATAATAGTATCGAAACGTGGAAAATAATTACTGAAAATGTTAAACGTCATAAATGAAAGCATTTGGAGATTGTTATTCACAGAGCTTTATATTTGTCCACCTGACCTAAACTCTATATGAAAACAAGCTTGGAATGAGATGTCAAAAGTTACACTTCAAAACGCTTAACTCTATAAGATTACTGGGTTAAGACTCTGCTCAGAAGTATACGAACGACATTTGTGACATCTACGAGCGTAATATAACACACGCCTTTAAAACACTTTGTAATAGTTATTCGTTTTCAAATAAATAGCTGATAAACTATCCACTACTACTACCACCGTGTTAAATTGATTTTGTGTTAGAAACTGAAGATATTAAAAATTGTGTTATTATCAACTAAAAAGTAAACAAATCTTTCATACACCCTTAAAAAAAAGTTTAGCTTATCAACAGTCCCTTAATTTTGTACACCGGGTACAGCAAAAAAAAAAACCTTTCAGTTTATAAAGTTTGGTGATTCATAGATCTAGTTGATTCAATGAGTGTAGATCTAATGTAGATGGTGTTGATTAATCTCTTTACTTGGAATGTTATCTGCGAGTTTCTTATTAAGTAGCCTACAACCCACAACATAATAAATATAAGATATTACTGCTTGTTCAACACAGCGGTTTATTACAGAAATAAGGTCACAGTCCACGTCTTCAAGATTCAATACAAGCCGTTCCTTCGTCTCTCGGCTGTTATTCGTTCATCACTCCCCATTGATCTAAGACAGACAACTTGCTACACCGCTTTTAAGAGGAACATTAAGACTTATTTGTTTAGAACTTTTTTAGATTAGTACGTCATTTCTCATGTTTGTGTTTGTAATGTTTTTACAGCGCCTTGAGCCTACATTTTTGTTTGTTAACAGCGCTTTATAAATAAAATTATTATTATTATTATTATTATCTATCTCCTTTTCTAACTTTTAAATGTACTGCCTGCGTCATTAAGGAAATACCCAATTAAAAACAAAGTCTACGCGTCTTACAATTGAGTCATTACACAAGTTATGCCGCCTTGTATGACCAGCTCCTAGCGAAAAAGTTTCTCCACTAACTAGCAAAACATAAATATTATTATAACTAAAACGTTGAAACATCCATTGGTGTCCAGGTGTACTAAAGCTGACTGTGTCGAAAGATGATCCAGCCAGGAAGTGATTGTTGTTTGATCTGTTTTTCGACAACCCTCAAGGCTGGGTTTTTAACCTAGGAGACTCGGAGACCAACAACGGATACGGTAATTTCTTTTTATTCAATATCTGAGTTGTTCTAGGTTTTTGTTGAAAAACGTTTTGATTCTAATATTTATAAAAAGGGTTGAAAAACATGGTAAAACTAAATCGCGAGACACGGGAAAAACAAATTAAAGTATTGTAAAGAACATAATATACATTTTTTGAATATATTTTCAAGCAGAACCGTTTATTTTTGTTTGCTTTAAAATGATAAAAAAAAAGTTTAATAAATATTTTTGTTTAAGAACATCATAAATATCGTAAATGGAATACAAATTTTAGCTATAAAGTTTTCGTGATATTACTATGTTCTTAAAAAAGGAAAAAAAAAGTAAAGTTCCCCTTTCAGACCTTGTGATCTATAAAGCAAATGATGTAAATGTCATCTGTTTCGTTGCCTTTGGTTAACGAGGGTGTCATGTGGCTGGGACAACGATCAACCGCAATTAATTTTTCCCAACTAATGTCAGGTACCCATTAGAGCTGAACGGACTCAGAGGCGCCCGAAGATCACGAAATTAAAAATCCTATTTTTCACTAGGATTTGAACCCAGGTCCACAGTTCGGAAGCCAAGCGCTTTTACCGCTCAGCCACCGCGCCTCCACGATGTCTTGCTTATTCATAATAGGATGTGTACCGACTGAGATAAGGAGACATTCCCCATATAGTACCTGTATATAAAAGGAAGCGAACAGTACTCCGAACGCTTTAAATATTTTCGTAGAAGTAGAAGCCCGAACATGTACCAGCAGTCTCTAATTCTGAATGCCCAAAAATAAGCAATTTCGAACATGAATTAGACGATCTGTTCGTCTAGCTTGATCCGAGACCATTCGTTATGGAAGGCCTGATCAAAGACCTACAACGTCACAAACTGTGGGCAGTTTAGACCAATAGTTTGCCAGGTCGTACAGACAGGTTGTATGGGCTGCAGGTCAATGTTCGGGTCTTCAAAAACGATTGGTCTCGCTTGATATGATATGAGTCTTTTTGGTCTTTTCATATGACTCTGTAACACCCTGCTCTTGTTTGACTTCTTCCGGTCAGTCTCCTCTCACAGACCAGTTCCCGAACACTTTCATAAAAAAACGGCAAGTCATGTTCATGTGCCAGAAGACAGGTGGATTTCGCAAAAGGATCGGCTAACTCATTTCCGACCAAACTGCTATACACCAAAACCTATTGGTCGTCATATCATCTGTTGAAGAGCCTATATTCGAGTTTGCGTTTCTTGTTAACTGATGTGTCACTTGATTTTAATTAAAGGTATTCGTTTGTTCTTTATATTTAGCCGGAGACTTCATGTCCCAAGGCAGAGATGCAGAACTTCAGCTGTATGGAAATTTAACGGGTTGGTTGAGCGACTTTGGGCCCACTGGCCAAGCATTCACGACAGCAAATCCGGCAAAGTAAGTACGACAATACACCTTATACAACAAAAACATTTCTTTTCTACAACAGAAACAAAGCACCTACATTACGTTTACGGTTTAGCCATGTAGTAACATTTTATTATACACAATCCATTTTCCTTCCATCGCTTTCTCTGTCTGCTTTTCTTCTTTTTCCTGGTACTGTTTCTTAAAGGAAGGTATTTGCGAGCCCCGAAAATCTTGTAATATGGCCGTAGATTTTGTGCTTCGGTTTCTTTACTATAATTAGCAGGTCATCATGGAGTCCAATCTCTGCAGTTACTCAGTCTAGTTATGCAGATTATTAAAGAAAAGAACTAGTGCCCATGTTAAATAACAATAAAAGAGGACTTTTTTTCAGGACAAGGTTAACTATTCTGGTTGGAGACGAGCACACGGTTTGGATTGGTGACGGTGATGCCACCAAGGTCAACTACTACAGCAACCCAGGCTGGTTTGCTCTGAGGGGCCAAGAAGAGAGCGAAGGTCCAATCAACTTTGACCTTTACTTTGCCACTAACGGAGTCATCACGATGTCGCCACGTCGTACTGGATCAGGTCTTTGTAAAGTTGGCATCAAATTCATGCCTGCAATCTGAAAATCAACGAGCTGTAAAAAAATTATAAATTATGACGTAATCAAATTTTGTGTTTTATTTGTACAAGACGCATATTTTAACAACAAAGTATCATAGACATAAATAAATATAGACTGGCCAATAAGAGAATTTTATGAAACAATTATTTGTGAATTGCAATTGTGTGTACCATAGACATATATTATACCTATACGGGACATGGAGACTTTTTAAAACTACAAAAAATGTCGTGAACATTTTGTAAAAAGTTGGATCAATGGAAACACACAGGAAATGGCTTTGTTTCATAGATTTGCGTGGATATCTGAGAAATGATTTTGCATTATTTCTAAACTTTGAAAACTAAAGATCACTACTTTTCTAAGAATTATTGTGGCGACTCCCCTTTGTGAATAAATCTGTCGATGATAAAGATTTATTTCCGGTTTCCCGTCTAGGTATAATATATGCATAGACATAAATAAATATAGACTGGAAAAAGGAAGTAACTTTATGTAACTTGAAAAAATGTATATCCATTGTATTCGGATTTCCGAAATCTGACAAGTTGTACGATCTTCAGTCTTAGAGATTAAACAAAACTACACTGCCTCCTCATTTACGCAGTATGGTGTGAAAGGAAAATGGTGTATCCAAATCCGCACTATTTTCATTCACAAAATAACATAGATAGCATAAATATAGACTGGAAAAAGGAAGTAATGGATTCAGTCCTAAACTTTGAATTAGTGAAATTAGGGATTTTTTCAGCAGAATGTCCAAATAAGCTAAAATTAAAAAACAGTTTCAGAACAAAAAATGAACATTATGATTAATTGACATTACAGTCACGCTAAGAGATAAAAAAAACACTAGTGAAAATATTGTAATACTTATATAGGTTATGGCTGAAATAGATATGAATACTTAACTTTTATACTGCTCATGCTGTATAGTAAAGTACACTAATTTGCAAATCACAAATTTTCCCTTCATAAAACTCTCTTATTGGCCAGTCTATATTAATTTATGTCTATGAATATATGTCAATGGTGTGTACTTTATTTATGTCTATAAATTTTGTTTAATCTCTAAGACTGAAGATCATGCAATTTTTAAATTTTTCATAATTCGGAAATCCGAATTTAATAGACATACATGTTTTCAAGTTACATAAGGTTACTTCCTTTTTCCAGTCTATATTTATGTATGTCTATGCCAAGTATTCAATCATAGACATAAAATATATATTCAATAAACTCTTGGATGCCTAAAACAAACCGAGAGTATACAGGGTCGCCCAAAAATTGTAATGACGTTGATCACTTTTCGGTAACAAATTAATTAGTAGACCATCACGTGTATTAATCTCTCAAAAAAATCTCCTCTGGATACTCTGACACACTGGCACAAAGTTCCATCGCCATCCACGTCTGTGAATGTGAGATGAATGTAATCTTTGACATTCTATGTTGTTTATCGTTTTTAGTCATAAACCTTTGTTTAAAAAAAAAAAAAAAGAAAGAACTACATAGGTGTCAGGTAAGTAGAACGTGATGACCATTCAATGTTGTCCCACCTTTCGAACTGAACTGTGAACTTATTTTTGGTCCACCCTTGATCTATCAAAAAATAAAAGATTTTTTTTTAAATTTATTTATTTTATTTTTGTGAAGTGCCAAATCTAAGCGTTATCAAAATTGTAAGTATTAACCGTTTTATACAATTTTAATTGTAGTCGTACATATTATTACATAAATATATAAGGTATACTAGATTTTATTCCATATAACGTGCTATCGTACCTCAATAAACACAACACTGTCCGAGTCCGGTGTCGAACCTCGAGTCCCCTTCTAGGTAGCCAAGCCAAGTTTAAGCGCACTTAGCCTCTCGACCACGTTGTTAGTTGATGTTTAAATGAGAGAATGTTATTAATTAATGTTTTAATGAGAGAACGTTTTTAGTTGATGTTTCAATGAGAGAACGTTATTAGTTGATGTTTTAATGAGAGAACGTTATTAGTTGATGTTTTAATGAGAGAACTTTGTTAGTTGATATTTTAATGAGAGAAGTTTATTAATTTATGTTTTAATGAGAGAACATTTTAGTTAATGTTTAAATGAGAGAACGTTTTTAGTTGATGTTTTAATGAGAGAACGTTATTATTTGATGTGTTAATGAGAGAACGTAATTAGTTGATGTTTTAATGAAAGAACGTTTTTAGTTGATGTTTAAATGAGAGAACGGTATTAGTTGATGTTTTAATGAGAGAACGTTATTTTAAGAATGCAAGAAAACGCTTTTGGCGTAGGGGCTTTGCTCCGATCCCCACTGGGGGAGCTTCCAGCGCTCCCCCAGACAACCTAGCTAAGGGTAACTATGGTTATTCATGATCTAGAAAGGCCTCAACAAGTTTTTTTGTTTTTTTTTGTTTTTTTTTTCGCCAAAGGTTGAGAAACACTGCTTTTTTTAATGTTTAAAAATATATATATATATATATATAATGCAGCTTATATACATTTGTATCTTTTTTCCGAGATCTAGTACTTGTAAATGAAATCATATATGTTTCGAGTATATATGATATTTTAATGATAGAACGTTATTAGTTGATGTTTTAATGAGAGAATATATATGCAGTAAGTGAGTTTATGCTTAGGGTTTGGGTTTACTGGGGGCTAGGGTTAGGGTTTGGAAAAAAAACCTCCCCCCCTCCCCACTCCAAAGTGTATGATCCGCTAGCGAGCCTAGATTTGTTAATTTTGTTAAGTTTAGCAACATAATGAAATTAAACACTGAAACACAGTTATCATTTATGTATTGATTCTTTTCAATTAAGAATTCTCTATTTAATTTCTTTTTGTTCTTACTGTAGCCGAGGAGATCAGCATACTACTGATATCAATTCTGTCTGTCTGTCTGTCAGTTTACATCGCCTAGTAGCTTGGAGTCTCAGTATTAAAAATGTATTGCGCAAATAAAGCAAGTAAAAAGAATGTGTCTGTGAATGACATATTTGAATCGCTCTATTCATTACACAATATTTCCATTTTTAGACCATGCTATCTATAGAGCAGATTATTCAAGATTGTCTGTCTTTGACCTATGGTTAACGAGGGTGTCATATGGCCTGCTCATCAACAAACTGCCAACTAACGTTGGATACCCATTAGGGTTGGCTGGACTCAGAGGCGCATTTAAGATCCCGAAATACAAAAATAATCAGATTTTTTACAAGAATTCAGACCCGGAGCTTTTCAGTCATGAAGAGAAGCAATTTATTATTAGACCACGGTGCCTTTCATATTTCATTATGATCACATTACATTTTAATACATGTACTAATTTTTAAGTTGCTTTTTATAATGTTACTTTATCCTAGGTCAAAGTAGAAATTAACTTCTTAATATTTCTAAAATGGCTTTTATAAATAAGATACCTTCAGTGGTCATCTTCGAGTTTGAAAGATAAGTTTTATTGTATTAGTCACTCTGCTGTCGTGATTTTAATCGAACTCGATTTCAAACCTGTGATGTGTGCTGTAGGACCTATTTAGATTCGCCACTTAGACATACGACAAAGTTACACAGTGATGAACTCGAAACATATATGATTTCATTTATAAGTACTAGATCGCTGAAAAAAGATACAAGTGAGTATAAGCTGCAATTTTTTTGTAATATTTTTAAGAACATTTACATATCGAAACTAACTTAATTAAACTACAACGGAAGAATGTGTATCAATCTAAAGGGAGACAATTTATCACAGGTAGTATATACTTTTAAATTATAGGATTATTTTTCTTTACAACTACACAAACCAAGCGGGGGGATTAAATCGTATCTGTATATAAAGAATTTTTATCACTAAAAGAAAAAGAAAGTACTCGTATCTCCATCTTCTCATGGGCTTATATTTCATTTAAAAAGAAATATTATTGTAAAGGATTAAATTATTTTTAGCTTAATTAAATTTGCAAAAAGTTGTAAGCATTGGAAAGGATTTTTTTTTGTCTGAAAAAAAAAAATAAAACAAGCTAATTTTGGCAACGAAACAAAATTTAAACACGTGCACCACTGTATAACCTAACTCTCGACAGTGGCGACACTTTGGTAAACGTAGTTCGGTTGGAGCCTGGCGATGTACGTAACGACAGGGCAATGCATAAACATTGGAACATGGATTTTTATTCATTAGAAAAAAATAAAAACAGTAATTTCTGTTTTCACAAAAATTAAAACTAACATGCTTCCAAACTTGTTCAAACTTAACGATCATTAGGTTGTCATTCTTCCCTTGTTGTAGACACATGAACGTACACAAACTAACACAGACGACGTGGTCACGACATGGCCTAAACTGTGCCGATGTGCCTAAAATTAAAATCAAATTCAGATCTAACACAGACGAAGTCCTTGATGATGGGATTCTTTTGAAAGGAATTGTTTAATGTTTCCATGGAATCCAAAAAGGTTCCAAGAAATGCATTCAAAATCTCGTCGGAATAACATATGTTAATAATTCAAGCATAAATATGGCAAATCTTTATCTCTGATGTGGTTATAAATTTCGTGAATACATTATGTTGGGAACGTTGGATACAGACTGGTGTAAATGATACTACTAAAGGTCATTTACTTGAGTATGTATATACACTTTTAACTTTAAGACTATAAAACTAAATATCCGGTGGCCGAGCCTTGCTCGGTTAAATAATTTATAACTAAGAAAGGTAATATACTACTGCTACTGGTTCTACAGCCCGTGGAAAGATATGGCCTGCTCTTACACATCCCTCCATTCATATACCTCCTGGGCCTTTCGTCACCACGTCCTAACGGTAACCCCAAGTTTAGATATCTTGTTCAGTGTGAGAAAGTAAGGAGCAGTAGAGCAGCTGTGTAATCACCATTTCCTTTGTTTTGGTACGGGACATTAGACACTGAAGCATGAACACATGGTCATAATTTTACCAGCAAAATTATAATTATAATAAGGCTTGACATCAAATCCGAAGATTAATGAGAAATCTACACCGCTCTACGCAATTAAAGTGTAAACAATTTATTAAGCACTTAAAACGCAATAACTAATCATACATCGGTACATTTAATTTCGTTACTTTCCTTCCATAGTTCTATAATAAATCAATCTTCAATAAGATGGTGCGCAAATGTTTAATTAGGTCCATTGATACTTTAAAACTCGTTCTTGTTTGCATTGTAGTAAGGTAAGCATAGTGACGTAAGCAGCGTTTTTCCCGTTCACGTCATGGAAAACTTTCATTCATAAATTTTCCATTTCATTCATAAAGTATTCTGACCAAAATTAAATTGAGACATTTTCATTTCGAAATAACGGTCGAACTCGAGTTTTCCCGATGTGGCCAATGAGTTCAGAATTTTTTTCTCACTAATACGCACATACCTTGAAATTTTAAAGAAAATCGTTAGAGCCGTTTTCGAAATAAAATTTATAAATAAATAAATAAATAAATATATATATATACAAGAATTGCTCGCTTAAGAGTATAGGATATAAGTCTCATGTTATTATTATTGTAAGAGGATTGAAACTAACAGAAGCACGGTAAAGAGGTAATGAGAATGCGTTATTTTGGAAAATAGAGCTAAGAGTCAAGTCTGTAAAGATCTTTTATAAACAGGCGATAAATGGAAATCACGTTTATGGACTTACTGACATTTAAAGTGACCCAAATGCGCATCCCTGCTGGTCAATTTCGGCCGAACGCATTGTCAACAGGAGACTAACATGGTTTCTAGAAACGAAAGGTCTCATTGCTCCTGAACAGGGCGGGTTCAGGAGGCACCGACATGCGATCGATCAAGTGACGTTATTCATGCAGAAGGTGGCGGACGGCTTCCAGTGGGGTAACACAAATAGGCCTGGTCAGTCTACGCTAGCGGTTTTTATCGATCTCAAATAGGCGTACGACAGAGTATGGAGGCCCGGTTTGTTGTTGAAATTGATGAACCTTGGTGTCGGTTCAAACATGTTTAGGTGGATCCAAAGTTTCCTCACGGATCGAACGGTTCAGACACGTGTTGGTAAGCACATGTCGAAGAAACTTCCACTTGAACAAGGGGTGCCGCAAGGCTCGGCACTCAGTTGCACGCTATTCCTAGTCTATATCAACGACTTGCCGGCCCTTCTGCCTTGCCAGAAGCTTTTGTTTGCAGACAATATTGTGTTATGGGAGTCGGGCAGAGATCGCCAGCAGCTAATTGGCCCTCTGCAGCAGGCATTAACAACTTTATCCTGCTACGCCAGAATGTGGAGCCTTGAGGTAAACCACTCGAAGTCGGTTTACTCTTGGTTTACGCTGGGACGTGATATATTGAAGGAACCTGTTGAGTTACGAATGGATGGCAAGATTCTGAATGGGACAAAAAGCCCAAGTACCTAGGGGTGATTCTCGATCAGAAACTGACTATGTGCGACCATATCCAACAAGTAAAAGAGACAGCCTCCGAGAGGTTGAATCTAGTGAAGAAACTAGCTGGAACGAAGTGGGGAGCGAGAGCTGACGTGTTGAGAGGACTGTACATGGGTGCAATTCGCTCACATATGGACTACACATGTGCAGGTCTGGGCTTCGCAAACGACGCTTGCAAGCTTAGACTCCGTGCAGAACCAAGCCATAAGACTAATCTGTGGAACGTTCAGGACAACGCCCATTGCTGCTGGCGATATCATGGCAAACATTCCAACGTTAAAATTGCGCAGAGAAGGAGCCGTTGTACTAGCTCACGAGAGACTGCTGACGAGCGTGATGAATCGTGCACATATGTTTGTGCGCGGGCCCTCGCCGACAAGCGATTGGTGGCAAGTTGGTATCATAGCTGGGACTCTTCGGACAAGGGACGTGAGCTTCACAGAGCAATGAATAGACCAGACAGAAAGGATGCATGGTGGCGTTTGGGTCGAGCAGAGCAAGCGATTCTTGCTCAGTTTCGTGTAGGGCACTGTTCGATAGGCGCGTATTTCGGGCGGTGGAGAGAGAACTTTGATACGAGGTGCCGCCATTGCATGGAAGACGACGAGACCGTAAACCACATTCTGCACGAATGCCGGGTCTTGCATGAAGGACGATTGGGACAAAGTGTTGGAGAAAATACTGGTGCGCGTAAGGCATTATGGTTGTCCTTGTACGGGGATTAGGCAACCTTAGGATTCACTGCTCGCTTCGTCTCACGTGCTCTAAGGGAGTAGCTCCCAGCATGTCTTTTTATTAAAGGGGTTTCTGATTCGGTCAATTTAGGCCCCGGTCCACCGGATATTGCCTGAATGCTCATATAGCCAGTCCGCCTTTGACATCTACGTAGAATTCAACATTTATTGTGTCCTAAAATAATACTGTTTCCCCTTGCAATGTCTTGTTATTGGGAACCATGGCAGTACCGTCTGGTCTGATTGAATAGTTCTGATTATTTTTATTTTATAGTAATGTATGTGTAATATAATATTAAAATTCTTTGTCAACGTTGATGAAGACTTCAGATACAAAAAAAGTATCATTTGTAAATTTTTCAATAAAGTTTAATATTTGATCACAGAGAATATTTTTGTCTATAATTATATCTTAGGGGTGGACTTTGCTAAGATCAATACGTTATCAGTATATACTCAAGTCTTTTTTTTTTTAGAACTAATCTTTTAATAATAATGTCATTATTGTCAAGACAAAAATTCTATATAAACTATCTATGGCTTATAGATTGACCGTAAAACTTTGTTAGATGTTATAATGTAAAAGTTTAGGTTGCGTCTGAGTTATTTATGTAGGTCTCTAGGATTACATGCATTCATTAATCACTGTGCCGAACCTCTGCTATACCGCCATCTAAACACGAAATCGAGTTTGTTTGACAGGAAACTGCTGGAGCTAAGACTTTTTTTTCCACAAAGTGTGATGCTAGATTTTGAGAAAAAAAAATTCAATGCAGCATGTCTTCCGGAGAGCAGAAGTGTGGATTGTGTTCTCGGTCTTGAACAAAGTCTTCTGCGTTAATGAGTGAAAATCTTGCTTGTACATATCGCGATGATAAATACGTATGCGAGTTGTCAAAGTAAGGTTAGCCCTTTCACTTGTTTCACATGCAATGTAAATATCGCCTTCGAAGAACTAAACGATGCTCGGACAATTTCTATGACTACTGTGAGGAAAACTGTAATGGTTACCATTGACGAAACCGTAGACCATTGAGACCAATGGCTAGTTTCCACGTCGTAGGATGGCTGCCTGGTCGAGCGGTTTGCACGCTGGATTGTCGTTTGGATTTTTCGATGGTCCCGGGTTCAAACCCTGCCCGCTCCCATCCCCCGTCGTCCTGCGGGAGGTTTGGACTAGGAAGTAACTATCTTCAACTCAGAAGGAACATCCCAAACATGTCAAACAAACATTTTTACATAACATTGACATGGAAACGAAATAGTGATCTAAACTGCCCACAGGTTGAGACGTTGCTGATTATTGGTCACGGTTATAGTCTTATCGTTAAAGTGGGACCTGCGACATTCAACGGACCACTATGGCTGTTATTTCATTAAAATACGTTGTTTGTTTACGTAACAAGTCTTCAGATCCCTCTACTTCTTGTAACAAATGGTAGCAATTTTTTTTAAATTTCCACCCCCCCCCCCTTAGTCGTAACGTAATATCCAAAAGTTCTCTTTCATGAAAAACTCGTTTAGGTTTTTAAAAAAAATGTCTTTGCAAGCCTTAAGACCTTTTAGTATGGTCATGGAGATTTAGTTTGCGTGTTTTAACAATAATCACAGCGGGGTCCAATTAGGTTAACTCTCTTGGTTGGAGACGAGCACGTGGTTTGGCTAGGTGACGATGACGCCACAAAGGTCAACTACTACAGCAACCCAGGCTGGTTTGCTCAGAGGGGCCAAATAGAGAGTGACGGTAAGGTCAACAATGACCTTCACCTGGCCACTAATGGGGTTATCACAATGTCACCACATCGGGGTGGGTTTTGGAAAACGAGTGTGTACACATGCCTGGTGTTCTGTTGTCACAGATTAATAAACTACTGTAGACTTTACAATTTAACAATAAATAATGTAACGAGACTTGTCTTCATTAAGGTAGACATGGAGAACTCTTTTATTTCCTCTCATTCTTTTGCGTTCACTTAAAAACATAGACAACAAACAATGACGTAATATCATATATTAGCACATCCTTCCTTTTAAAGTTTTGGGTCTACTGATATCTAGAAGGAATCTTAACAACTCGGCCACTTCTGGTTGTTTTGACTGGCACGACAAGTTCTCTAGACGTTGGTCTATAACTGTCTGTTTCGGTTGTTCTAACAGTTTGTTGTTCATTGTCTTCGTCAGTATCATAGTACCCAGAGATGTCTTCATCAAAACTCTTATTTAAAAACCTTTGGTTTCTTCTGTAGGTTTTTCCATCATTTGTCTTTATGATATAAGATCTGGGTGATGGATGTTTCTTAATGACGACAGCTTTCTGCCATGTTTGTCCTAGACGCACTCTCACCTTCTCTCCGACAGAATAATCTTTAAGTAGTCTTGCTTTTGCATCATATTTTACTTTGCTTTTCATCTGTCGTTCGTTGAGTAATTTCTTAGCATCTTCAGCTATCGATGGTTCAAATAGTTTGGGATCAGTTGGAATTATGTCCCTGAGTCTTCTACTCATCAGCAATTGTGATGGTGAATACGGCAGTCCACTTATTGGAGTATTTCTATACTCGAGCATAGCGAGATATGGATCTTTCCCATTTTTGTATGCTTTGTTGAATATCTGCTTTACGATACCAACATACACCTCACTTTGACCATTTGATTGAGGGTACCTGGGACTTGATGTAGTTATCTTGAAATTCCATTCAGAAGCAAACTCTCTATATTGATAACTGTTGAATGGCATATTGTCGCTCACTATTTCCTCTGGTATGCCATGTCTAGCAAAAATTCCTTTCAGTGCCCTGATAACATATTCTGCTGTTTTGTTCTCCAGTCGTTTTATTTCAGGGTATTTTGAGAAATAGTCCACAACTAGCAAATAATCATTGTTTTGCCATTCAAACAAATCTGTCGCAACCTTTTTCCATGGTCTGTCTGGTACAGCATGAGGTAACAATTTTTCCTTTACATTGTTTCTTTTGAACAGTTTAACATCAGCTTCAGTTTTGCGACGAATTTCTTTTATCTTCTGATTACTTCCGGGAAACTTTCCTGTTGCGACATAATTTTTCTTAATCATGTCCTTATCTGATCTCGAATTCTCTTGAGCACGTAATAGTTTATCATCTTCATGCAATTGAGAACCTGACTTTGGTCTACTAGTTGTTGTTAGTTGATTTCTCGGCAACTCTCGTGGTACTTCATTTTGTCGCTTGACAATATGTACTTCGACATATTCTTTTGCTTCAATTAGTTTCAAAGCAATAGATGTCTTCATACCTAGAACAGGGTTTATTTCTTTCTTGATCACATACAGATCATCTTTGACTTCCACATCGTCGACTTTAAATGTGACCGATGCAACTCCCTTCAGTTCTAATGCTTTATCCCCTAATGCTCGTAGGGTAGTATTTGACTGTTTTAACTGACTTTCAGTTTCTAAAGTGTTCCACGTTGACTCTGATATCACATTGGCTTGTGCTCCTGTGTCAATCTTCATTTTGACTATCTTTCCCATAATATTGACATCAACCATCCAAACTCTGACATTGTTGTCAGTGCCAATTGCCTCAAACCACAACTCGTTTACTTGGCTTGCTTGACTTTCATCTTCCAGTAAATCAACAGCCTTGAAATATTTCGAACGACATTTTGCAGCGAAATAATTTTTCTTTTTACATTTTCGGCATGTCTGTCCGAATGCTGGGCAATTGTGTTTTCCATGCAATCTACCACAAGATCTGCAATCTTTAATGGTACTTGTTCCATGGTTCCTTGCCATATTCTCGTGTGAGTTTTTAACTGGCATTCTGCCTTCTGTCCTCTTTACTTTACTAGCAGCATCTATTTGTAGTCCTTTCATATCCACTTTCATCTCCATCATTTGGTTCTGTGTATGCTCGTCAGCACGAATGATGCTTGCTGCTTTTTCTAAAGTTAAGTCTACGTCTCTCAGAAGTCTCTCTCTCACTCGATCCGACTGTATGCCACATACCAATCGATCTCTTATGAGTTCCTCACGAAGGTTGTCAAACTTACATTCTTTGGACAAATTCTTTAAATCTGTATAGTACTGTTCAAACGTTTCACCGTCCTTCTGACTTCTTGTGAAGAATTTAAATCTGTCATAAACAGTGTTAGACTTAGGCATAAAATGATTCTGAAACCTTTCAATGAGTTTGTCTACAGTCTCATCTTCAATTACTTCAAAAGTATTGTAGATATCTCTAGCGGGTTCACCGATCAGGTGTAGCAGTAAAGCTTTCTTCACTGGTTCGGGCTTCGTGTTCTTTTCAGTGGCAACCATAAACAGTTCAAAACTTAGTCTCCATTTTTTCCATCTTTCAGATAGATTGCCGTCTAGTGACAACGGTTTAGGAGGATCGAATAATTCCATTATTCGTAGAGCGTATAGATTCTAGATTCTATGTCTAGATGTCTAGATCTAAAACAATTCAAATGAACTAGGTCTATTTATACCAATTGATACAAATAAATGTATTTTAGAGCAATTTAGAAACCACTACCTTCCAGATCTGTCACAAGATCTGACACAAGATCACAAGATCTGACCCTTCTGACACCAGATCACAAGATCTGACCCTTCTGACACCATGTTCTGTTGTCACAGATTAATAAACTACTGTAGACTTTACAATTTAACAATAAATAATGTAACGAGACTTGTCTTCATTAAGGTAGACATGGAGAACTCTTTTATTTCCGCTCATTCTTTTGCGTTCACTTAAAAACATAGACAACAAACAATGACGTAATATCATATATTAGCACACCTGGAGAGCGAGAAAGGCGGGAGGAGGGACTAGGAGGGTTACAGAGTTGGTTTGCGTGCGTGGTGTCCCGCATGGTTGGAAGAATCATATATTACGAGAAGATTAATTGAGTGTGAGAGTTACATAAAATAGATAATATTATAAACAACATGAGCCCCCAAACCCTGCATACTAAAAACCTATATGTATTACTTGCTTTCAATTTTCTTTCTTTTAAAATAAAAGGAAGAGCTTACTTTTAGCTCTGGTGCTGAAAACCCACAGTGCCCCCATTAGGAAAATCATTTTTTTTTTGTAAGCTGATCGTACTACAAATGCGAAGAGCCGAGCCGTGTTGTTGATCAGTGGCGTAGCTAGGAAGGGCGGAGGAGGGGGAGAATTTGAAAATCCCCCCGGGCCTCCGTTTGAGTGGGGCCCTCAAATGAGTGTTTTTTACATTAAAAATTAGGTATTACGCAAAATGTGGGGGCCCCCAAAGAGGTCAGTCCCCCCGGGCCTTGAAACGATGGAAAATTTCTAGCTACGCCCCTGTTGTTGATATTTACTTTTGGTGGCAAAATACTAAGGCATGCATAAGATGTTCCTCAGCTGTCCATAAAGGCCTTAGAGATTGAAAACCTGCATGTTTACAAAGAAATATTTAACGCGTGCACATTAAGGTATGAGAAGGTAGGCTAAAGAGAAGAACGTCGTTCAAAGAAAAAGAACTCTAAGCTTCAGAAAGATTTATAGTTATTTAGTTTTTAAAGTAATTAAAAACTTCCCACCCAGTGGGCTATAATAATTAAGACAGAATTCATGTCAAGTATCATAGTTTTTGTTCCAATTCCTGATTCTTAAATTTTAAATTGTTATTTTATAAAAAAGAAAATTAATTGATAATCGTTAAATTTTGACAACTAGTTATTTAAAAAAAAAATAAAAAAATTCGATTGACCAAGATCGTGTTTTAAAGCATTAGAAGCTGGAATGTGGGGAGATGGTCATCAGTAACCAGAACATCAGCTGACTTTCCAAACAAAAAATACCAAAGACTGCGATGCTAACAGTGACAGGAGGTAGACGTAAGACAGTATATTACTTTGAAACATAGCCTACCATACTCTCCTCAAGTCAATTACTCACACACATATGGTGTGCCTCGTCGCGTGTGCTTGACAAATTACCATACACAATAAATACGTTTTTAAAAATGAACATTCACATATGTAGTTTGGAACAATTTGTTTTAAATTTTTTTTTAAGAATCATCTGCATTTATGTTTTAAGTGATTTTTCAGCTTTCTTATAAAATACTATAAATTTGATAAAATGTAATTCAGACCGGGCTTCCAACCCTTTAAGATGGGGCGGTCCTTAGGCCACAACAACCTATGCGAACGCGGTGGGCACTGCACTTTCATAAGTCCCGCGGCCGTCCGATTTTTAAATACCTCCTTGAAATCTCATGAAATTGCAAATATGTATTTTCTAATTTAAAAAAATCTTCATTATGACATTATGCTTAGCATTATCCCCGCCCAAACGTGGCCCCGTACAATCAATTTTGCATAGGGACCCGTAATAGTGAAGAGCGGCCCTGTCTTAACTGTTGACTGCAAGCTTTTTATGGCTCAATTTTTATATGAACATTGAATGTTTGAAGACAATTTCCGATTAGATTAGACTGCAAACACTAAGGTTTTATTTGGAATAGAAAATGGGTCTCAACAAACAAACAAACAAAATCCTGCGTTGAGGCTCTACTCCATATATACCCGGCACTGTTATCTAGAAAGTAATCAAACCACCCATTGATTACTCCTCCACCTGTTTAGAATGTGTCTGCTGAATGTGTTTGTTGTACCATATTGAGATACTGAAGTGCTTTTAAACAAGATTATTCTTACTTCGTCAAGTAATCTGTTGGTGAGTTTAACATGTTAAAGTTTAAGATGATTTTATTCCTGGCAATTTGGACCATCCAAATGACCGAACGACAGTACAGCCGGTATATCGCTCGACCAGGCAGCCAGCCTGTCTCTTCTATTATTTCTTAAAAATTTTTTTCCGATCGATGCCTCGAATCAATATCGATTTAAAAATGAGACATGTTTATATTTACTACACATTGACTCGCTAAACGTTGACACACACCAACAATAAGGCTGTTGAGCATTCTGTCTTGGTAAAAAAGTATTGATCTATGGTGGCAGTTGTTTCAAAATCAGGCAACATTACCCGCATAAGCACAACACAACTAAAACTGTTTGGAGCTATAGCGAACACCAAAGGTATTGTTATAAATAACTTTCTAATGTACATAGGCGCAACATTTAACTTTGTATATAAAACTATCTGTGCTATATTACATTTAAAATAAAAATACGTCCTTTTAAGGTTAATAGAAATAAAAATATGAAAAGACAGGGTTAAATTAAGTTCGTGCAATGGATAATTTGATAATCATTTTTCGTCTTAGTAAGCGATATATAGCCCGGTCTGTCAGTGAATCAATCAGTCAAGGCCCTTAGAATTTTATTTAGGATTTGAAATAGGTCTTTAAAAAATTCGAACTGAAATTTACTGTTACTCTACTTCAAAGAAAAAGGAATTTCTATTTTTTAAAATTATGATTAAAAAAATCAAAGGATATAATGAGAAAATAGATTAATTTTAGCATAATTATTTCACTTCCCTCCCTTGATAAACATAAGATGAAAACGAATATTGCAGTACATAGAATCTTATTAAAGGACAGTATACTGCTGGCCTTTAATTATTTTTGCAAATATTCTCTTTCTTTGTATAGAAACAATATCTATTAATTAATAGAGTTTTAGTACGTCCAACTTCAATGCGTTTATCATGTACCTAAATTGTGAAAATATCCGGTTTGCACCCTGTTTTTTTTTTAAATACAAATACTTGCTCAAATAAGATGCATTGTCATGCATATCGAACCAAAAGAATAAGAGATCCTTGACAGTACACTAATTACATTTCTAAATAATAGGAATTAAACCACGACTTAAATTCTACCAAGTCATTGTATTTCCTGGCTAGCTCAGGTAACTAGTTCCATGCTCTTACAGTAATAGGGAAGAAAGAGCATTTGTACAAATTTGTCCTGTCATATTATATGGTACGAGGAAAGGGTCTTTATCTTTATGTCTTTCTGAGTATTTTATTAGATTTTGTATTAGTATTTGAAGATTGTGTTCAGAGTTTTATACATAATTGCTTCTTTACTTTCAAGTCTACTATCTTAACTTACCTTACAATATTACAAACGCTACTTCAAAAAAAAAAAGATAATAACTTCCTACGTCTTTCAAGTGTCAATCTAGTCATGCATGTTAATCAATGACTTAAATTCTGCCTAGAGGCTTTCTAAATTTAGTGATTTCACTAAAGGTGTTTCTCTAATAAAATGTTAATATTAGATTGTTATGATTCTCACTGCTCTATTTTGTGTATATTATTATTATAGCTTTTATATAGCGCTACTTTCATGCTTATAGCATGCTCAGAGCGTTTTGGTCCAATCTCATTTGTGGACCAGTGGGGGGGAGGGGATATCTAGGAGTTGGTTTCCCGTGCTGCCTTTGGGCGCTCAGTAAACACAACTCTACCCGAGTCGGGTGTCGAACCTCGAGCCCCCTTCTAGGTAGCCAAGCAAGCCAAGCTCAAGCCGCACTTAGCCTCTCGACCACGCTTCCCACCATACAGTATATACAGTTTCTTTATGTTTTCTTGAGTTGAGAGGTCCCAAACAGAGGTTGCTTATTGTTTAAACTTTACTATAATTTAAAGTCATACGCAGACCATAAAAGTAAAAAAAAAGTTGGAGTAGTCGTGCATGATTTATCTAATCATATTAAATCCGTGCAATTAGAAATATTTTACCAATTGTATTTGTGTAGTGTTAGATTTCTCAATGCGCTATGATCCAATCACTTGTCTGGACCAGTTGTGAAAGGGGGAAGGAAAAAGGGGATATCTTTGTGAATGTTTACATGATCTTTTTTTTTTAAATACACTAAAAAAATTGATTACTCAGTCAGGGCTTTGAAAGATCAATGTTGACACCTAAAAATGGCTTCGTGCTAGAACCAAAAGAGCTTATAACTTTTATTCTATAATGCTGAAAAGAGCAACGAAATGTAAGTGATTTATTTTAAAAAAAATTAGGTTTTAAATACTTTTCTATACGTCTCAGTCTCATTTGTTCTGTGGATTAAAATTACCAGTTGTGTTATTTATATAGGGCCTTTGTCATAAATCCACTGTGGCAAGCTATCAGAGGAATTTCCAGTCACAACAGGAGTCAAACAGGGATGTCTTCTTTCACCACTCCTGTTTCTTGTAGTATTGGATTGGGTCACAGTGGAAGCCTACTCTAATTCAGGGAAAGGAATCCAATTGACTCTCACACAAAAGCTGGAAGATCTGGAATTCGCTGACGACATAGCCTTACTATCACACAGACTACAGGATATGCAAGAAAATATCACAGCCTTAAGCGAAGTAGGAACAAGAGTAGGCCTCAAAATAAACCACCAAAAAAACAAAAGTACTTAAAGTAAACAACAAAGTGAAGACATAGAACTGGATTCCCAGACCATAGGCCAAGTACAAAATCTTATATACTTTGGGAGTGTAGTCAGTGTAACAGGTGGAACTTATGAAGACATTAAACGTCGTATAAATCTAGCGCGTGTGACATTTATACAGCTAAAACCAACCTGGAAATCTCTTCACATCTCAAACAAGACAAAAATAAGAATCTTTAACTCTAATGTTAAGGCTGTCCTACTGTATGCTTCTGAAACATGGCGAACAACTAAAGTGACAACAAGAAAAGTACAAACCTTCATCAACAGATGCCTGAGAAATATCCTATAAATACACTGGTGCGCCAATGATGAAACAATAAAAAAATCAAACAAAGCATTAGGGTTTATTAAAAGAAATTTCTATAAATCAAATAAGAACATAAAACTAAAATGTTATTTAACCTTGTTAGGCCTATAATAGAATATGCATCCTCTGTTTGGGGCCCCTCAACTCAAGAAAACATTAAGAAACTATAACAGGCACAAAATAGAGCAGTGAGATTCATATTATTCATAACAAATCAATATTCACATTTGACTAGAGTAACACCTTTGGTAAAATCACTAAATTTAGAAAGCCTTCAAGACAGAAGACTCAAAAGTAAAGTAGCAATTATACATAAAACACTATACCGTAATCTTCAAATTCAAAAAAACAAACTTAATGAAATACTCAGAAAGACACAAAGAAGACAGTATATACTTCGCCCCATATGCTAGAACAAATTTGTAAAAAAGCTCCTTCTACTTAGCTCTATTAGAGCATGGAATGGATTGCCTGAGCTAGCCAGGAAAACCAGTGACTTGTAAGAATTTAAGTCATTGGTTAATATGCATACTAAATGCATGACGCGTAGGACGTAATCATCTTCTTTTTTGAAGTAACGTCTGTATTGTATAAGATAAGATAAGATAAATAAACTTGTATCATCAATACAGCTACTTGAATTTAAATACACTTGTCTTTTTATCACACACTGTCTTGCTACCACATTCTGTCTTGCTACCACATACTGTCTTGCTATCACATACTGTCTTGTTATCACATACTGTCTTGTTATCACATACTGTCTTGCTACCACATACTGTCTTGCTATCACATACTGTCTTGCTATCACATACTGTCTTGCTATCACATACTGTCTTGCTACCACATACTGTCTTGCTACCACATACTGTCTTGCTATCACATACTGTCTTGCTATCACATACTGTCTTGCTAACACATACTGTCTTGCTATCACATACTGTCTTGCTATCACATACTGTCTTGCTATCACAAACTGTATTGCTATCACATACTATCTTGCTACCACATACTGTCTTGCTATCACATACTGTCTTGCTATCACATACTGTCTTGCTACCACATACTGTCTTGCAACCACATATTGTTTTGCTATCACATACTGTCTTGCTATCACATACTGTCTTGCTATCACATACTGTCTTGCTATCACAAACTGTATTGCTATCACATACTATCTTGCTATCACATACTGTCTTGCTATCACATACTGTCTTGCTACCACATACTGTCTTGCTATCACATACTGTCTTGCTATCACATATTGTCTTTCTACTACATTCTGTCTTGCTATCACATATTGTCTTGCTATCACATACTGTCTTGCTACCACATACTGTCTTGCTATCACATATTGTCTTTCTACTACATTCTGTCTTGCTATCACATATTGTCTTTCAACTACATTCTGTCTTGCTACCACATACTGTCTTGCTATCACATATTGTCTTTCTACAACATACTGTCTTGCTATCACATACTGTCTTGCTATCACAACTCAACTGTCTTGCTATCACAACTCAACTCATCTCGACCTTTGAACTCAAAATACTCTCGATCTCTCATTCGACCATACCTAACTTATGTTCAAGCTATGTATTCACTAAAGTACCATAAGGTCTAATAAGACAACTATTCTGTCTGTGATAAATAGATACAAATTATTCTTAAATTGACTCATGTATTACAATCAGATGACATCAAGAGGGCAATTGCAAGCCGTAACCTCACAGTTGGAAGTCTTAAAGGAGTTAGAAGAACAGCTCTATCTAATAGTCTCCGATATACAAAAGGTAATCCTACTATAATATACAATTCCTTTGATTCGGGAAAGCTTAATGTTTTAGCGGCCCACTAAAAGGCAAAAGCCACTATTTGTTTAGTGTGGTCTGTCCATCCGTCCGTTTGTCCGTCCGTCCCGCTTGGATCTCGTAAACTAGAAAAAGTATTGAAAATCCAAATCATAATATTGAAGATGTTTTAAAGTACTGATGCGACGGCTACTTTTCCTTTTCTAAACGCGAAAAGTTAATTTTTAAAATCAACTATGCAAGCAGTTGTTTTCTTTACCACTATTCACAATTAGGGAAAGACACATGAGACTAATTGCCATTTTTATGGAAAATTTAAGTCTAGAGTTATAAAAAAAATCTTTCTTGGTATAAAAGTTAAATATTTAAAAAATGTCATGTTCATAATTAGACCAAACGCTCTATTGAAAAAGATAAAATATTAACTCAATGAGAGTAACAAAATTGAAACAATCCAGAATGACAAAAGTTAACAGTTTGACTTAACAATGCTGTTAATATTACTTCAAATATCAGGTGGCCGAGCCTTGCTCGGTTAAATAATTTCTTAAGGAAGGTTATATACCCGAAGTCATTTTGAGAATATATTTTGTAATTACGAAAATTAACGATCGGATAAGGAGCACTAATCTGAAGAGTTGCTTTAGTGTTATTTTAGTTCTAAATGTAATTGTACATGGCGATTAAATATGAAATCCCTTACTTTAGACAAATCACAGCTCACGTCAGTTTTATAGTTTTACAATCCATTTTTTTTTTGTTGCCTAAAACTATTGTAGGCCTACTATTATTGGCTTGGAAGAAAGACTTTGCTCTGTAACTTCTCAGATAGTTACGTTCAGACATTTAATTATGAAATTAGTGTATTCATTATGGCTTTAGTACGAAAATCAAGTGAATCAAATCTCTACGTTATAGGGTAAAACAGGCACTTTTAAAAATAGACAAAATTGTAATGCAAAGACGACTTTATTTTCTAACACAAAATCTTAATTTTTACTTATTATCCGTATCCCTACCCTGACTGGACCGCGTGCAATCCACTTCACAAAGGGCCCCGCAAATGTTAGGGTCCACCCTGGATATCATGTTCATTGTGTGCAAATAAGGTGTAGAGCATAACAAAGTAAAAGTTACTCACGGGTTTACGCAATTTAAGTGTAAAGAATGGACCTCATTCATGAATCGGCACTTAATAATATTTATAAACCAATAAAAGAAAAGTATCGTGTGACAGCCTTTATGGTTTACATAATTTGTATATAGAGAATCACATGGCTAAATGTTGTTGGTTAACGATTGGTGAATGAAAAAAGAAACAAGATTACATAGAGAGTTTGTGTGATACACAAACTCAGAGGCGGCCCCCGTCGGAGTCGGATCCCTGTCAGATCCGCCTATTCGCAAGATGTTTCGGATGTTCCTTCTAAGTTGAAAATAATTAGCTTCTCGCTGGATGACGGAGGATAGCGAGCAGGGTATCAACCTGCCTTATCTTGATGTTTACGCACTAGACTGTAGTTTGGATTTATCGTTGGTCCCTGGCTCAATTCCTGCATGCTTCCATCTCCTCCTGCGGAAGGTTTGGACTAGGAAGTAAACTATCTTTAACTCTGAAGAAACATTCGAAACATGTAAAACAAACAAAAACATAACCCGGGAGCATCGAGATAATCAGTTCAGCACGCTATATATAGCTCCTCCTTCGTGTACGAAGATGAGCACATTTCTCATTTTCTATGGACTCGAAGATGGCTTTGAAAAGCCGGCCGCATATGTGGTATGGGTGAGTTTTGTTAGTTGCAGATAGGCTAACCGCACGACAAGGCATTGCTCTTAACTTAATTACAAACTGGTTACAAACTAATAGCCTGATATTTACAATATGTCACACGAGCGATTTTAACTCTTTCTCTCCTAACTGACGATACCAACGTTGATTCCACCAGAATCAACGTAAATAATTATGGAGAGAAAGAGTTAAATAATCTTTCAGCATTGATCTGTAGAGATATAGATCTACATAAACTAAACTTCAGATTTAGCACTCTTAATATCTTATGAATTATTATTATTAATAATTTGGATGTAAATTAGATAAAATTTACGTAAAATAAAAAAAAAAGCCCAGATAATCAATAGAATGAATGCAATATTAAATTTAAAAATAAAAGATTAGTTTTAGTTCATTATAACATTTCAATGTAGATCTAGACATAAACATCCGGAACAATCTATTATAGATACTTAAACTATCGCAATATTTTTGAAGGAACAGTAAAGGTTAAATCATATCGCAATATTTCTGAAGGAACAGTAAAGGTTAAATCATATTTTGAAAAGCCTTTAGTGTTGTTTTTTATCTAACCGTGACGGACAGACCAACCAACAGACAAAACGCACAAAAATATGCTTTTTTCATTCTAATGGGGGCACTAAACAATTTTTTTTTTAAAATCTGATTTTTTTAAAAGTTTAGAAATTAGTTCAGAATCATGTCATGGTCGGGCTGTACGCTAGTACACGAAAGGTGTTGCTAAAAGTTCATTTTAAAAAATATGCGTGATATCTACATGCTAAGAGCATTTCTTATTGTAACATTTCCTCCCTTAAATTTACGTAATTGTTTTAGAATTGGTGTTTTGTTATTAAAAAATCGCTTGCATAATTAATTTTGTAAATTAAACGGTTTGCTTTTAGAAAACTAAAAGTAGCCGTTGCACCTAAACTTTTCAAGCCGCATTTAATGGTGAAAAAATATTTTTCGTATCTCTTCTAGGTTTGGCTCCCTCACCTCCCTGAGTGTGACAGACGGACAGACGGACAGACGGACATTTTGCACAAACCTAATAGCGGCTTTTCCCCTTACGGGGACCGCTAAAAAACCCAAGGATTCCAATGATGTAACAGCTCGATAACTAATGACAAAACAGCGGTATCATTTAACAAAATATCAGTCTTCTCTAATTGATTGAATATAAAGCTAAGTGTCAGCACATAAGCCATGGAACAAAGTTTGAAAAAACAAAACATATTACACAGCTAGTCAGTGCGTGCGGTAAAATAGAAAGAGAGTTGCTGGAGATACTGAGATAGCTAATTAAAGAAACGAATATGCTTCAGATTCCTCCGCCCTTAGGATCTGTAGTTGCTCGTGTATTTCTTGATAACAAATCTATACTTTCTTGTTGATTTATCCCAGACAGTTGAGAAAGGCAACGCCTGGCTTAAAGATGAGAAAGTCCAAACTTTTATGGAAATAAACCAATTTCTTACAAATGAAACCTCACATGTTTTGAGTCTCTGTATTCGCCTGGCGAGTAAGTGTCTTTTTAAATACTTATTAATCAATTATTTCGCTATTGGATTAAAATGTTTATTTAATGACTCGGACAATTATTTCTCATGAAATTTGACAGTTTAAGTATCGTTTTGTAGGCGAAGTGGCTGGGTGGTCAAAGCGCTTGGCTTCTGACCCGGGTCCTGGTGATCTTTAGGGCGCCTCTGAGTTCGATGAGTTGACTCAGCTCTAAAGGGTACATGACATAAGTTGGGGAAAAGTAAAGGCGGATTGACCCTGTGCACGCAACATGAGACTCTCGTTAACCGTGGCCATAGAAAGAGGTGCCAGATACCTTTGCATAATCTGCCCCATAGGTCTAACAGGGAAGGTTACTTTTTTCATTTGTGTTTTTGGGAAAAAAAAAACTAGCTAATTGGCCACAAATTGAATAACTCTTGTTTGAACGTAATAATTTTAAAAAAATGCAATCATCTAAAAAGGAAATCTCCTAACGTTATTTTTTTTTTCAAAGTTGATATCCACTCTGTGTCTGTTTTTTTTCTCTATTTTCTATTTTCGCAAAATGTGCTGTCTCATTCTGTTGCGTCATGTCTGGACAGCTTTAAATAGTTTTTTTTTTCCCCTTGAACTTAGTGTCAGAGCTGGACTAACTCTCATTTATTTTACTGTTTTTTTTTTGTTTTGTTTTTTTACAACGAAGGCAGGTTACCTAGGTTTAGTTTTGTTTATAGACTCTCTGCTCTAAGAAAAAAAAATGAATATTTTAACTAGACAAAAAAAAAGTTCATTTATATAACATTTTATTCCAATCAATTTTCCTTAAGAGTCCTGTTGATAAATCCTATCAAAATGTAAACTTACAAAACAGCCCGCTGAAAGCAATGTAAATACAATGTTTAATTTTCCCGCAATGTCTTCTCACTTGTAGTCGGTGATGGTAACGAGAGACTGTTGGAACCCATTCTACAAACAGCTACGTTTCGGAACGTTTTCGCATCCAATGACTCATATACCAATTCTAAAGGTAAAAAAAAAACAACGAGTCTTTTTTTTTTTTCTTGTACTTGTTTAAAGGGTGAAGTCGAAGTATCTTAAATTGCTAGGCCCATTGAAACTCTCCTCCATAGGCCTATAGGAACAACTGTTTGTTCTGGGAAGATACAAGCAGTTGCAATTTGTTGCATCGCAATTTTTGGTCAGTCATATCCCAAGATGTTTTCGATATTGAAGACATCAAAGGCCGAGCATACTGAGAAACTCCACCAGCAAATTCCTTCTTAGTAACACATCAAAAAGCGGGTGTCCACATTTATACGGTCAATTTGAGGAACCGTGGCAGGGTATGTAAATGGTTGTTAGGGCAATCCTTAATCCCCTCCAGTGTAATGAACACTTAGCACCCTAAGGAAGGTACTGTTTCGCTTCCATTAGGCCTTATCATCTCGCTTAATAGTATATCTAACCATATAGTATTGAAATTAATTACAAATAAGTAAGGGCAGTTCATGTAAATTTAAAAATAATTTGACATAAAATAAATATAGTTAAACTTTGTATTAATGACTCCCGTTCTTGAACGCACACAGATATTCAATCCCTTGTAGACAAATACAACGCATTGGACACGAGTCTGACGTCCCAAAGCCACAAGCTAAAAACCATCGAACAAGAATTTATCATATGCGAGGAAGGAACGCGTCAAAAGCTCGATGAATATAAGGAGGACTGCATGACAGAGTTTCATGGGGCAAGTCATTTTATGGGCAATCTACTAAGTGAAACCGAAACGTTATCCCTAAAAGTAGATGAAATTATTGAAGCGAAACGGAACCAAGATAAGAAGGTGAATGTTATATTTTATTTATAGCATACCATTTATAAAGGGAACAAAAATCATTTTTGTTACAATAGCTCTATTCAAGCCAAAACTTCATGGAACCAGCCATATTATTATGTTGTCCAATTAATAATTAGTGCAAAATTTCAGCTTGATCCGATGTTGGGTGTTGGAGAAATAATATGCACAAACTTTTTTTTTACCAGACAGACAGACAGACAGAAAGACAGTAAAAAGTTATAATGACGCAGTAAAATATATATTTATATATCCACCTTAGGCAGACCCTACTACCACTACAGCCCGACATAACCAACACCCTTTATGGCAGTGCTGAGCAACTGAAAAAAACAGCACAGTATTTTTCCTTGGCACAGTCTGCAAAAGAGCTGACAGCTCAGCAGTAAAAAGCTGGTTAGAAGAAGAAGAAGAAGAATATTTATATAAAAAATGAAAAAAGAATAGTGACTGAAATAATTAGCACTAGAGACATGAACATAAATGGACATGTTTTTACAAAGCTTATATCAACTCACTCTGTCTGTCTGTCTGTAACTTTGATGTTTGGTTTACATTTCAATTTAGCCTATGGTGGAATAGAAGGCTAGATTAGTAAATTGGGCGCATTATGAAGCTGTGTTCCTTTGTTTTCAAAAAGAATCTAACAAAATCATAATATCTTAACTAATACTTTAATAATAGGTTTTAAATAGACAATCAACATAAATTATTTCCCATCTACTTGTATATCTAATTAGCTTGATGAGCTCGATAGCAAGATCAAAGAAATTGAACACATGGGTAAGTTTATAATATAAATATAATGTTACTATTTGACCCGCGGCGTAGTATAAGCCGCTATTTTGCAGGACCGATATTAGGGCACTACAACTTATTAAACCGCAATGGACCCCACTTTGATAGGAACCGCGCTAATCTTAGGTGCTAATTATTAAATTAAACCGTTTTATGACTTATAACAGATTTTCCACATCCTCCTGGTGTAGCAGGAGCTTCCGAAAATCTCCTGAAATTGCAAAATATACGAACAAGTCGTGAAAATCTTCGGAAAGTATTAACATCTTTTGAAAACTCGTGAAACGTCTCCTGAAATATAGACAAAATAGTTATTTTCAATATGGAAAATGCCAATCCTAAGCGCATTATGAGATACTGTTAAAGGTGTGTTTCACTGTTTGTAGATATTTGTCTTGTTCCGGGTAATTCAATGCGAGCTCGTGGACACCAAATAACAGATAATATGGAAATCACTCAATAACTCTGGCTAGTAGCTTTAACAATTTAATCATAACTCAAAAGGACACAGTCTATGTCGTTTTTTATTCACTTATTTCATCCATCTCTTAGTTCCTAATTCTACTCTACTATACTATAAGAAGATCGCCATCTTCATCCTTCTTGTCGCTCTAAGTCTACTGCGTCATTAGTCTGTCTCTCTACGTCACTACTTTTACTGTCGCTAAAACTATACACAAAATATATTTAACTAACTAAACTAATATAATCTCTAACCATAACATTACAATACCTGTAATTGTGGAATTTGATTGAAGTGGCTTCTCGAGCCTCAAACTTTTGAAGAATTACTTGAGGTCACAATTCTCGTAGATAGATTGATACATTCCATAATTTTGGGTACTGAACGTGATCTATGTAAGAAATGCAATTTGTAAGATATACTTATACAAAATATACTCTTTGACCTGAAACCGTCCCTAGAATAAATGGAATAGCGTCACAGTATCAATTCATGACAATACATGTATTTATATATATTTTTTTAAATTTTAAACATAAAGTTTGAAATAATTTTATCTTTTTCATACTCCACCCTACTAATTCTCAACAGTTGATCAGATGGCTAAAATACATTTCATATTTATGACATACATCTTTCAGATGTAAAAATGAATACACATTTCGCTAAAAGATACGATGAATTGAGTAAAACAGTTACAGTCTTGCAACACACAGTTAAAGAACAAGAGAAAACAAGCAAACAACTCTTGAATGACATGGCTACTCGAAATAAGACGCTATTTGAAGATGTAGCCAAGGAATTGAAGTCGGAAACCGAAAAAAATAATTTTAGAAATGATGAGACCTTGAAGAAGGTTCAAGACACCATCTCTGAGGTTACACTTTTAAGATCTCAGAATAAAACAATGTTAGAAATAATAATTGAGAATAAACAAAAGATTCTCGTAGCCAACAACGCCAACACGAAATTATCAGAAACAATAAATGACACAATTCTGAAAAAATATGATCCACTGACACAAACAGTTTCGGTATTGCAGAAGACAATTAAAGAACAGGAACAGACATACAAACAACTCTTAAACAATATGGCAACAGATAATAAAACGCAAATGGAAAATATAGCTAAGGAACTCAAGTCCACAACCACCAGAAATAGTTTAAAAAATGATGCTACGCTGAAAAAGGTGCAAGACAACATAACCGAGGTTACACTTCTGAGATCCCAAAATGAAAAATTGTCAGAAACAGTAAATGAGAATAAGCAAAAGATCATCTTGGCCAACAATGCAAACACAAAGGTTCTAGAAACGCTAAAGAAACAAGAAGAAACGTTAGAAAATGTTGTAAAAAAATTCACCATTATAGATGAAAACAGTCTTAAGCTAAAAGCTACGACACAAGAGACCTCTCAGTATAGTAATTTGGTAAAAGCTTTAAAAACTCAGTACGAACTATTGATTAAAGGTCAAAAACAACTTGAAGTACGCACTGACCAGATATTTAATCTACACGACACACAAGTAAAACAATGTAATGAGAAATTGACAGAAGTTGAAAACAAACAAGAGGCTTTCCAAAAAGATATCGCCTTACGGTTGGGGATTATCGCTACGGACGTGTCCTCCAAAGATACATTAATTACAAGTCAAAATGGTCGTTTAGACTCGCTGAATACGTCTTTGAATAATGTAGTGAAGCAGATCAATGTAGCTATAGCCCAAGTAAAAAAAAACATTTCAGAAGTCTCGACTAAAACAACAGCTGATTTGGCCTCTCTAAAGACGTCCATTACGGAAAACGCCCAAATAACGGAGTCAATACGTTCCAGCGATGAAGCGCAAAAGAAAAAGGTAACTTTTTTTAAAAATATATATTCCATATTAAAATGATAAATGTCTTTTTAAACTTCCTCTATTCCAGTCAGAATTTCAAGAACCTTGACCCAAAAGAAACCTGGATAAAGGAACCTGCACAGCTGATCTCAAAAACGCCTCTAAGAATTTTCCTAGAAATTTAAAGGTGGACGAGAGGCTAACGTACTCTTGAACTTGACCTGTTTTGGCTACCTATGAAGAAGGCTCGCGGTCCAACACCGGACTTGGGCAGAGTTATGTTTACTGAGCGAAAAAAGCAGCACGGAAAACCTTCTATTAGATACCCCCCCCTCACTAGTCCACAAACAAAATTGGACCATGGCGCTCTGAGTATGATACAAGCATTAAAGTATCGTTATATAAAAGCTATAAACTAACAGTTGATGTAAATCGCTGACAAAGAATTTCTAGCTTGTTGGCCACAAGTGGAAAACTCTAGTTTGACCCATATAATTCTCCCTACTGAAATTATTTTAAAAAATGAATATTGGCTCTACTAGACTTAAAGAAAATACATGGCGTAGACCAGGCTTGTCAAACTGGGTGTTCGGGGGCCGCATGCGGCCCGCGACCACCTTGCATGCGGCCCCTTTGCCACCTAAATTTTTTTTTTTAAATAATGTTAAACTATTACGCTGGAAAACAAGAGATGACAAGCTACTTGAATGTAAAAATAATATTTCTTTAACTAAACAACGAGGGTGAGTCTGCAGTGAAAGCAAGCTACATTTTGTCAAACTTCTTTGCAAGCCAATTCAAATCATTTAATAAATGTGATTTTATGAAGGAGTGTTTCGTTAAAGCCGAATTCATTAATTCAGAAAAAAAAGAGAAAGCATTAAAAGAAATGGCGTTAACTAGTGATACTGTTGCAGATGGAATAAATGACATGTCGTTCAGCTTGCTTGAACAATTAAAGAACGATAGAGCTGATTTTGAATTACTTTCATGGGGTCTCTATGAATCAACTGACGTAACGGGTGTAGCACAGTTGGCTATATTCACAAGGGCCTTTTACAGGAATTTTGACATATAGCCTACCAGGAACTACTTAAGTTCTGTTCTATGCATAACAAGCGAGGATGATTTTTGAGAAATGACAGGAGATGAAAAGGCAGTACAATTTATCTTGGGTAAAGCTAGCTTGTCTAAGAAAGGTATGGCGCACCAACCATGAAATGAAATGGTTTTGATGCAAAGTTACTTGCAAAAATAAGAGAGACTGATGCTTATTTTAAATTTGCTCATTTTCAGTGCATTATTATTATTATTATTTTAGAAAAGAACGAGTGTTCATTCTCTGGCGCAGCCAGGGTCGAGATTCGTTAAAGGGAGACAAAATGCATCGTATTCCTTTATCAGTTTCCACTGAGGAATTATCTGATTATTATTATTATTATTATACTTTTTATATAGCGCTACTTTCATGCTTATAGCATGCTCGGAGCGCTTTGGTCAAATCTCAGTTGTGGACCAGTGGGGGGAGGGGGCATCTAGGAGTTGGTTTTCCGTGCTGCCTTTAGGCGCTCTGCACGAGTCGGGTGTCGAACCTCGAACCTCCTTCTAGACTTCTATGTAGTCAAGTCAAGTTCAAGCGCACTTAGCCTCTCGATCACGCGATCTGATATGATTCTGAAAATGCTGCTAGAGATGTGCAACTAGAGCTGATAGAATAGAAGTCAGGTTCTTAGTTGAAATCGAAGAATATTGAAATGGCTTTGCCAAAATTTTACAGTCATTTACCCTGAACGGTTCGTTAAATTGCGGAAATTTGCAACTAGAATTCTAGCTATTTTTGCATGCACTGGTCTCTGTGAGCAGTTCTTTTCCATAATAAAAGATATTAATACACCTCACCGTTCAAGATTACCTGATCAAAATTTGCCATCTGTGATGAAAGTGTCAGTGGAAAACAAACTTCAACTTGACATTAATAAAATGGTATCCCAGAAAAGATGTCAAGCATCAGGACAAAGAAAATAATGCGTAATCATAGTAATTTATAATTAGCCAATTGTACTACAAATTAAGCCAAGGGACAGGTATAATGCCATTAATTATTGTATTATATTGTATCATTTCTAATTAAATAAAACTAGTAAGCTGTTTTAAAACTGATGTTTTGCTGCGGCCCCTCATGTCATTATAAGTTGTTTATGCGGCCCATATACCTTAATGAGTTTGACATGCCTGGCGTAGACGGCTATAGTGTTTGGAAGTCATACGATAACAGAACAAATGTAATCTGTTTTAATTTTATTTTGATAGTTTCTAATCTTTACTAATGTTTTAATGTTTTATTACGTAAATCTAATGTAGATTATATCTTCTTCTAGATCTACAAAGTGGGTGAAACGCAGTGTTAATCTTTCATAGTACATTAGAAATACAAAAACACAACTCTTGCTATTTTTTACAATGTTTATTTTGTTGCTATTGCAGGTTGAGAATGTCTGCATAAAGATAGAGGAACTAACACAAATAATTAGTGTAAAAGGCAAGTTTAGTTTTTTAGTTTCTATTTTTTTAGATTAACATCTAGTAAAACTTCCGGTTGCGTGTCAACGTGTTATTCACCTAGCTGTTCTTCGCTTAATCTTATTTTCAGAGCTTCATTAAGCTTTATTCTGACAAGATCGTCTGTATGTTATCTGTTGCTTCTTTTTTTTTTTTCAGAGTTATTATTATTATAGCTTTTATATAGCGCTACTTTCATGCTTATAGCATGCTCAGAGCGCTTTGGTCCAATCTCATTTGTGGACCAGTGGGGGGGAGGGGGTATCTAGGAATTGGTTTCCCGTGCTGCCTTTGGGCGCTCAGTAAACACAACTCTGCCCGAGTCGGGTGTCGAACCTCGAGCCCCCTTTTAGGTAGCCAAGCAAGCCAAGCTCAAGCCGCACGTAGCCTCTCGACCACGCTTCTTCTATTTCTTATATTTGACCCCAAAATCTCAAGCTCCTTATATCTCGGTGTACATGTGAGATTATAAAGTCACAATTTGACCAAGCTAATCTCATTTCTCGCACCTGCTAATCAATTATTCAGCATCTGTGTATTCAGTATTTATAGCTTTTTACTTCAAAGCCTTTCTCCTACTGTCCCAACCTGACCAATGATTTGGTTACTACATCTAAATGTGAAATTCTAAATCTAAATTAATGAAAGAGAATCACACACTTACCAGTATAAGTAAGATTTTACGTTATAAAACCTAATAAGCTACTATAATTTATAAAGAAAGAGTACCATTCTTTTCTAAAGGGTTAAATTCAATGCTAGTAATACTAACAGGAGAAGGGGCACATGCGAGTAACTGGCGCCTTAAACAGTAAGCTTCGGGCAGGAGGGGCTCGTTAGCCATGGCTGGCTACCCACCTAAGAGAAGGAAAACTCTGAATTGAAACCTCTGCTGCCTTGCAGCTATACCCAATCAAGGGAAAGGCTTCGGGAGTCAACCCTGAGGAAAAATCAGGAGCTGGCGACCCTAAGGCAGTTTGCAGCACCCAGTGCTACACTCTGGCAGAACCTGCGACGCTGCTGACCCCAAACTGTATCGGCACTGCCGTTCCTTTGGATACATCAGCTGCGTGGAGAGGGGGGAACTGATGTGTGGGCGACATCGTTCCGACCACAGCTTATGCCCAGGCATTCATCTCATGGAAATGAGATGATCCATAGTCGCTTCGCGACTGACGGTGGCCAGAGAAATTCAATGCAAAAAATACAAGCACACATATTAACTTGGACATCTTTTTTTATTATTTTATTGTGCGTTAGCGTTTATGTAAGAAATATATTTCTTATTACTGATTTTTACGGATATATATTTCTAAAATGTTAAAACAATAAGATCGAACCATAGGCATATGCAGATGAGGATTTATATCAATATAGGTCTAGTTCAACCCACTGGCGGATCCAGAGAGGGGGGCGGTAGAGCGATCCCCCCCACTCGGCCGAGACCCCCCCCCCCCGAAGATGGGGCGGACGAATTTTAGTATACAATTCACACAATTTGTATATGAATGTATCACTTATGTTAATAATTTATACTAATTATTTATATTTCTATATATTTTTAGATTATTTTGCCCCCCCCCTCTAGTATGTTGGCCGATATGTTGGCAGCAATTCCACCCCCCATAAGCTTTCGAGTGGGGGGCGATCCAATTTCGGCTGGGGGCGAACGAATTTTAGATTAGAATTCACTCAAGGGGTATACGAAATTATTACTTGTGTTAATAAAATATACTAATTATTTATACTTCTCACCCCCCTCTAGTATGTTGGCCGATATGGTGAGTTCGGGAGAGGGCGATGAATATTTTTATGGATAAATATTATTAGAATATTTTTCAACATTTTTGAAAAGGTCCTTTTATATAGGATGAATGGTGAGCTTTAGGTCAGGAGAATGCGATTCTACGGTGAATAATGCAAGAAAACTTTTTTTTTGGCATCGAGGCTTCGCCCCGAACCCCATTGATAAATAATGAACTTTGGATGTCAGGATAATGCGTTTCTGCAGTTACGAATGCAAGAAAACGCTTTTGGCGTCTGGCCGAAATCTACTGATGAATAATCAGCTGTAGATGTCAGGAGAATGTGTTTCTACAGTGATGAATGCAAGAAAACGCTTTTGGCGTCGCGGCTTCGCCCCGAACCCCATCGATAAATAATGAGTTGTAGATGTCAGGAGAATGCGTTACTCTAGTGACGAATGCAAAATAACGCTTTTGGCGTCCGGGATCGCCCCGAAATCTATTGATGAATAATAAGCTGTAAATATCAGGAAAATGCGTTTCTGCAGTTAAAAATTCAAGAAAACGCTTCTAGCGTCGGGGCTTCGCCCCGAATCCCACTAGCGAAACTTACCACCCTCCCTCAGACACCCAGCTTGCCTCAACATGACTATTTTTTTTTTCCACGTACGTTTATGCTTAGGGTTAGGGGTTACTGGGCGTTAGGGTTAGGGATTGGAAAAAAATCGCCCCCCCCCAGGTCCAAAGTTCTGGATCCGCTAGTGTTTCATTTACATCCCTCCCACCCCCACCCCAAAAAAAAGTTCCCCTTTGAGACCTTGTGGTCTATAGGGCAGATGATGTAAAGGTCATCTGATTCTGTGGCCCACGGTTAACTAGGGTGTCATGTGGCCAGCACAACGACCAACCGCCTTTACTTTTCCCCAAACTAATGTCAGGTATCCATTAGAGCTGGGTGGACTCAGAGGACTAAGAGGGGCCTAAGGATCCCGAAATAAAAATCCCAGTCTTCACTAATATTCGTACACGGGACACCCTGTTCAGAAGCCAAGTGCTTTACCGCTCAGCCACCGCGCCTCCGAAAAAATTGGTTTTAGTTTAATTATTATAACTTTAGTTTCGTTTAACTACATTTTGTAATTCATGATACACTTTTAGTTTAAGTACTTTTAGTTGAAGACTAGTTTTCGTTGTATTCCTATCACTATATTTAATGTAAGAAGTACTTATACTAACCCATTATGTAATTTTATATAACTGTATTTACATTTCTTTTTAGTGTTGTAAGTTTACAATTTATGAAGTATTCCGTACTATTATTCTGTTTTGCATTATTGATCATCAATATTTTTAATGCAGCGTTTCTCAAGCTTAAGGTCCTCCCACTTGGGTGGGGATGGCGAGTACCTTGAATAGAGGAGGGGGGCGCAAATTCTTGGCAAAAAGGGATGTTATAGAGAGTATGTGTGTTATAGAGTGTATGTGTGTTATAGAGTGTATGTGTGTTATAGAGTGTATGTGTGTTATAGAGTGTATGTGT
>JADKLZ010000166.1:30736839-30748163 GCA_021533235.1 Biomphalaria straminea
TTAACTATTACACAAATTGCAGGGGCCCCCAAACCATGGAAAATTTCAAGCCGCGGGTCATTTCCGAAACGTACTATACGTTTTTGTTTTGTATCTCATTTATAAAACTAACAAGGTTACAAAGACAGTTTGTGTGGAAACACAAACTTAAGATTGGCCCCCGAAGTGATCCACCAAGGCAGGTTTCAATATTTTCACAAAGAACATCCGAATGAAATTATATCAAAGATAAATGACAGATACGAATGTAGAAGGAAGGTTAACAGATCTTATGTAGTGCCCCAGCGGTCAAAATATACATCTTCCGTGCTTTGATCTCTCAACGCATGCCTTGTAAAGCCGATGTTCTACGCAACTGCCACATTTCTTTTTTTTTTTTCAGCACTGAAGAGTTTACATTTACAATATCTAAATGTAGTCACATAAGACACTAACATATGTTTACGATTCACGTTAAAATTGTTGAAAATAGATAAACACAAAAATACATTATTAATACCAATGTCAATATACATAAATATTTATAAAACATGAGCAAGAAACATTTTAAAGATCTGTATCTAACTCTTGAGTATATGTACGAATAAGAATTATGTTTTCCCTTTTCCTTTCTCTATTTTGCCAATTTTTTATTGTTTCCCTTGGGAACCGGAACACTACTTCTTTGTCACCAAGGCAACAAGCATGTCTGATAGAGTCGATAGAGTGCCACATTTCTTTTATGAGTTTATACCTTAAATAGTTAATACTCATTCGTTTGAATAAATAAAATGTGAAATAAAATGCAGTTTATAAAATTATTAATTGTCTTAAATTAGGTATCATTTATAATGCATACTAATTAGGTTTTTTCTCTTTAAAAAACTGCTTGCATAAGTGATTTAAAAAAAATTAGATTTTGAGCTTTTAGAAAAGAAAAAAATAGCCGTTGCATCAGAACTAAAGTATTGTGATGTCCGATTTCCATTTTCTATTCTACTTTCTGAGATCTAAACGGGACGGACGGACAGACAGACAGACAATTTATTAAAATTGAATACGACATATTTGCTGAGCTTATAAAAATGTGAATACATTACTTTTTTGTTGTTGTTTTAATTTTAGATGACATAAACGAAATTTGCCGTTTCTTGTAATATTATGAGAATATAGTAAAATGGGGTCCATTCACGAAACGTAAACAAACAACATTTTCTCTATATGTTCTATACAAATTACGCAATACGTATGTGTGTCACGTGATCCGTATTTTTCACTATTTTATCAATATTATGACGTGGCTAAATTTGTTTATTTACATTTGGTGAATGGACCCCATTGCTTAGCATGTAGATAATCGATTGCATACACTCCTACTGAGATCTCCTATTCGCATCTAGAATTCTTTTCGTCATTGAACTGAATACTATTGTCTCCATTGACATTAGCTGGATGTTTTCTATATCTACCGGGGGTACCACTCGATCTCATTGAATAATGCTGAGATACTAGCTCCTCTTAATTTCCACACGAATTCCCCTCGCAAAACCTCGAAAATCTTTCTAGACTGGTAGTAAAATCGAGTGGTGATATATAAAGACCATAAGTTCCCGCCCGATGCGTGGACGCCTGACATTCAAAGAAACGGAGATATCACTATTTAAGACGAGCCCAATGCCAACTGTTGGGAGATAAAGACATAGCATCAAGTCGCCTCATTTAAAGCGGAACTTTGGTCACCGAGAAAAAAATGATACCGGACTATTTTACTATTTTCATGGTAATTTATCATTTATCATTAAAAAAAAAAAAACAAAGCTGATAAGAAAAGTATAAATGTAGTGAAAAGTAAAGTTTCCCTTTCAGACTTGCGATCTATGGGGCAGATGATGTTAAGGTCATCTGCTTTTTTTGGGTCAACGGTTAAAGAGCTGAGTGTCATGTGGAAAGCACAACGACCAACCCATCCCATCTTAAGTCATGTACCCATTAGAGCTGGGCGGACTCAAAAGAAAATATAATGATATTTGTTTGCTTTTTCTCATATCATTATATTGACAAATACTGTTAATTAAAACTTAAAATGTTTCATTATTGATTCATACATAGTAGCTAACAGTTTTTTTTTTGTTTCATCCGATCAAATATTAAATGTCCTATAGTGAAGTGGCGTCTATATCTTTACACGGGAAGGATGAAGTCAACAATATAATCATGATTTTAATAGCAACGTGTAAGTACTTATCTATTGGAGGTCTTTGCAATTTTGATCAAGACTTCAAATGCAAAGAAAAATTGTGTTTATATTAAAAAAAAAATAAAGTTTAGTATTTGATCACAGAGAACATTTTCTGTGTATAATTATATCTTAGGGGTAGACGTTTTCAAAGATCAATATTGCAGCGGTGTATGCACAACACTTCGTTTTCGTTTTTTACCTTGGTAAACTTTTTTAAATGTTTTTTTTCAAAACGAAATTTCATTATAAAACTATGAAAAATCGCTGGACCGTACAATTTTGTTGGATGTTATAATGTAGACGATTGCTATTTAAATATTCTCAACTAGGTCTACAAAATTAGGAGAAAAAATATATAGCTTTATAAATGAGAATACATTTAGATTGTAATATAGTTACATTGATTCATAAAAAAATGTCAATGATTGTATTAGTATAACTTTACCATGGTAAACAACATTTTTAAAGTGCAATTCTTGTTTTGTACTGTGCAGATATACATTACCAATTTTATAAAAAAATAATAAAAAAAATAATTATTATGTTCAGTTTAGGGAGTAGAAGAATAATAATTACGAATTTTAAATAATAATGTTTTATAAATTTAGGTTTTAATAAAACATCTTAATTTTCCATGTGGAAATGTATCTTATAATCGAGCGTTACACGCAAGGAACGCGCAATATATAATCTTATAAGAATTTCTATCAAACATTGTTATAGCAGGTATTGGCAATCGTGAATGTTTATGGAGGCAAAACATTACGAAAACATTTTTTTATTTGTTTCTCTATTATTTTAATTTATATTTGGGAGTGATGAACACAGAACTAACTTAATAAGAATAGTGGACGAACTAAGACAGGCCTGAATCGACTTGTGGAATGTATCTTCTTCTTAAACTGTCAGGTAGAGTTGAGCCTTCGGCTATTGGAACTCTAGGCCAGCAAAAGGGAACAAGAGCCTCCTCTCACCGGCATGTATGAAAACAGTGTTCACTGCTTTGTCCCGCCATTTTTCTTTTCTTACCAGACTACACCGTGCGGGACACGCCATATATGTAACAGCCCCTTGAGGAACAGCACCTGGATTGTGACAAGGTTGTCGGAGCTTTTTAAAATCTCCGCACAGTGCAATGAGGATGCTCTCGCACCCCCTTAGGCAACCCCACGGGGGTTTTGTTTTGATACCCTATAGCCTAATCGTTTCCTCCAACGATCGTTTCCACCCGGGCGCCACGATGAGGCAGGGTAACATGCCCGGGTGGAATGTATAAATGTAGCATCTTCTGTCTCGATAGACAATGAATGAGCACAGATGAGTCGTTAGTTTTAGGTTATTCTTAAGGCGCGATAGAGTCAAGCCAGTTCCGGAGCGGCAACGTTTGCCACAATTGGTGCACAGGAATGTATCTTTTTTTTTTTGGAAACCTGACAGGGCAACTTTCGTTTTGTTTCTATTGACTACACCCCGCTTGGTTTTTTTTTTCTCTTGTACCAGCCTTCACAGTCTGTCTCCATGTTGTACCAGCCTTCACAGTCTGTCTCCATGTTGTCCTATCTTGGGCTATTTCCTATCATATTAATGCCTGTAGTTTTCATATCTTGCTAGTAGAAATCTCTTTGGTAGAGTCAGTTAGGCGGCCCTTAGGTCTCACTCCCGCAGCAAGCACAGCATAGGTGATGTCTCAAGGATATCTTCCATTTGGTGAACGGGAGACATGTCCGAGCCCATATACTCTTCTCTGTGACTTATGGAAAACAATAGCTTTAACATAAACAATCTATATCAAAAAATATCTGGAGGTCCTTATCGTTAATTAATATTACTATTAATTCTAGAACGAAATTTTTTTAAAACTCTTTTATCCTACTTTCAGTCAGAGTGTTTCAAAGTCACTTGTCGTCGAGAAGTACCTCCATCTTCACGTATCTCTTAGTTCGTTGGACCGTTGGGGCTCCACAAAAGATCTGTTTCTCCATATTGTCTTTTACCTTTGATAGATGTTTTTCAATAAAGAACCAGTACATAGAGTTCTAATTCTTAAAGCGTTGGTTGTGTGTGTGTGTGTGTGTGTGTATTTTATGTATGAATGTTGTTCGATCTTACACCAATATTGTTATTGTTGCTGGATGGAAAAGTTTAGTTAAACTTAATTCCCTTTTTATTTTTTTATTCATAACATAATCTTACCTATCTTATCTTTTAGATTCTAAAACTTTAATTCTCAAACAAGAAAATAAAATAAATACAATTACAATAAGCAACTCCTAAAGAGAGAAACAAATTGGAAAGGCTTTTCGAGTGACCAACTCTTCAAATCAATTTGTGGCTACAATACATCCTCACATTCCAGGCATGTCTACATCGCAAGACACATTTTTGCCGATTGTCATTGATGACCCAATGTACATTTCTGAATCTAAAATGACTATTTTTATTATTGTGGTCGACATCTTTATTTTGGGTGTTTTTTCAGTGACAGGAATCGTCACCAACATCATCAACATGATCATCTTCGTGAAACAGGTTCTCAAAGACAGTATGACTGTCGGACTCTTCGCACTTTCTTTAACAGATTTCTCCATCGCGACTTTGGAACTGACCTTCTCCTGCACCTACCTGGCCAGTGTTATATGTCCGTGGAGCTCTGTGGACCTCTGGATCTTAAACTATGTTATTTTCACATGGGCCATTTATGCATTCTACTTAATCTCCTGCTGGATAATGGCTATAATATCGCTCGAGAGATGTTTCTGCGTTGTCTATCCCTTCAGCGTAAAGCAAATGTTCACCAGGGGGCGTTGCGTGGTGGTGATTCTCGGCGTGTATGCTGTTCACATCGCAGCAGTACTTCCGGTTTATTTGATTAAAAGAATGGAATGGGTTCCAATTTACCCCAATATCGAAAACGGAACACTCATTTCCGGTTCGCCAATATGGGTTTACACTATGAAATCTACCGAGGCTACACGGCAACTGGACACGATTATGGACATCACTGCTGGATTGTTCCTGTTCATAACGCCACAATTAATCATCTTCGTATGCTCAGTCTATATGTCTGTCGTTCTCAAAACGTCTTCTGCAGTCCGATCCAGAAAAGATGGCGACGATGAATCAAAACCAAAGTCTAAACATTACAAACTATCGACACAGGAGAGAAGGCTAATTAAGATGGTGCTATTTGTAGATGTTCTTCAGTCGGTGTGTAATGTTCCCAGAATAACTGTGATAATATACTATCACTTAGTGTTTCCTAGTTTAAATGTCGCGATAGTGAAAAACTTAATCTCAGTTCTTCTGACTAGTGCAGTGGTTTTGAATACAATCTCATGCTTCAGTAATTCCTTAGGCTATTATTTCTTAAATTCGGTCTACAGGAAAATGTTTATGGATTTATTTTCATGCAAGAAAAAATAAGTGATGCTTATAGACATAAAAAAATATAGACTGGATAAAGGAAGTAACTTTATGATACTTGAAAACATGTATACCTATTGTATTCGGATTTCCGAATTATGAAAAATTGCATGAACTTCAGGCTTAGAAACTAAACAAAACTCATAGACATAAATAAAGTACACACAAACGCAATTCACAAATTTTCATGTCATAAAACTCTTTTCTTGGCCAGTCTATATATAGTTATGTCTATGGTGATGCTTAAATTTTGTAGATACATATATAGATAGACAGATAGACTTTCAAATGAAGTAAAGAATTACGACATTGTTTTTGGTTGTTATCAAGAAATAATTGCCGTATTAAAATGAGAGTTTTAATCTCTTCTCTTATAGAAGATTAAGAATGTCTTATTTCAAGTCGATTTTTTTTTTCTATTAACATAATGATCAGCACTTGCAACTTTTCAAACATTGCTAAAAAAAACTACTCCCAAATGCTATAGTAGATTGATCGATAAAACTGTTTTTGAATGGTGTAACTATAAGCGTGGGAAGCGTGGTCGAGAGGCTAAGTGCGGCTTGAGCTTGGCTTGCTTGGCTACCTAGAAGGGGGCTCGAGGTTCGACACCCGACTCGGTCAGGGTTGTGTTTACTGAGCGCCCAAAGGCAGCACGGAAAACCAATTCCTAGATACCCCTCCCCCCCCACTGGTCCACAAATGAGATTGGACCAAAGCGCTCTGAGCATGCTATAAGCATGAAAGTAGCGCTATATAAAAGCTATAATAATAATTTAATTTTTCTTTTGATCACTTGGAAAGAGGGCAGAGAAGGAACGGGATATCTCGGTGATTGCTTTTTACATGCATATATATATTGAATCTTCACGTTGCTAATACAATTTGAAACATCTAAACTATGTTGTCAATAAACTACAATCTAGACTTGAGTGGGAACAAACAATAAAATAACAAGTTTCCCAAATGTACATCGCATACTTTTTTTCAGGAGATTTAAATAGGATTTGGTAAAAATTGCCCTGGTTGAGTATGACCTGAGAATGCTGAGGACTTTTATCAAAAGAAGATAGGTAGCTAACTAGCTAGCTAGATAGATGGATAGATAGAGAGACAGATAGATAGATAGATAGACAGATTAGATAGATAGATAGATAGATAGATAGATAGAAGATAGATAGATAGATAGATAGAACACACAACAATGGCCCGAAGTCAGAACAGTATCGCCTCTGTCAATTGGTTGAATCTTCACTTGCTAATACAATTTGAAACATCTAAACTATGTTGTGAATAAACTACAATCTAGACTTGAGTTGGACCGAATCCTTATAGTAACACAACAAACAGGACGATGGGACCCCACGATGACCTGCTAACTATCGTAAGGAAACCGGTTAACAAATCTTGTGTTGTGCCCCAACGGTTCAACAGACTATGTGATAGGTGAAAGGGAACATAGACATAATAAAAAGATTGAAAAAATATTAATTTTATGAAAGCTTTCTTTTGGTCAATTTGTATTTTTTTTCCTCATTGACAACGAAATAAAATAATATAATCAAAGTCAGCTCAAAATAAATAAATAAATAAACAAATTCATCATACCCATGGCATGGGATAGAATATCTCAGTTGCAGCACATCCTTAGAACATACATTAAAAGGCAAAACAGATCTAGTATGTAGCGGCGTAGATGGGGGGGGGAGGGGGAGAATGTGACCCCCCCCCCCGGGCCACCAAACGATGAGTTTGTTTGTTTTTTACATTAAAAATTGAATAATACGCAAAATGAAGGAGGCCCCAAAGACATCAAGCCCCATAAGGCCCCAAAACGATAAAAAAAATTCCTAGCTACGCCACTGCGATATGTCCCATTGATGAAAGCCAATCAAAGTAGTAGTTAACACCAGAATCTTCTTTTTATGCTTTTAATATGTCAAATTTTTAGACACAAATATAAATCACAATATATATAATTGGAATGAAACACAGTTTAACATTCTCCAGAATTACCCAATCAATATGAGGGATTAGCCCCACAATCGGAATGTATAAACTATAAACGTACTCTTTTTTTTTAAGATAACAAAAATTTTGTATTTTTAGTTCTTATTAGAAACAAATCAAGTAACAAGATAAATATATTTAAAAAATCATTTGAAAACAAGATTACAAAGAGAGTTTGAGTGATACACAAACTCAGAGGCGTACCCCGTCAGAGTCGGATCCCTGTCAGATCCGCCTATTCGCAAGATGTTTCGGATGTTCCTTCTAAGTTGAAAATAATTAACTTCTCGCTGGCCGACGGAGGATGGCGAGCAAGGTAAAAACCTGCCTTATCTTGATGTTTGCTCACTAGACTTTAGCTCGCAATATTTCTGAAAGAACAGTAAAGGTTAAATCATATTTTCAAAAGCATTTAGTGTTTTTTTTTATCTAACCGTGACGGACAGACAAAACGCACAAAAATATGCTTCTTTCATTCTAATGAGGGCACTAAACAATTTTTTTTTAAATCAGATTTTTTTTTTTTAAATTAAGAAATTAGTTTAGAATCATGTCATTGCCGGGCTTTACGCTAGTACACGAAAGCCGCTGCTAAAAGTTCATTTTAAAAAATGTGCGTGATATTTATTGTATTGGAAGATTTCTTATAGTAACATTTCCTCCCTTAGATTTACGTAATTGTTTTAGAATTGGTGTTTTGTTATTAAAAAATCGCTTGCATAATTAATTTTATAAATTAAACGGTGTGCTTTTAGAAAACTAAAAGTAGCTGTTGCACCTAAACTTTTCAAGCCGCATTTAATGGTGAAATAATATTTTTCGTATCTCTTCTAGTTTTGGCGCCCTGAGTGTGACAGACGGACAGACAGAAAGAAATTCATTTAAAAAAATGTGCGTGATATCTACGAGCCAATAGCATTTATTATAGTAACATTCCCTCACTTAGATTTACGTAATTGTTTCAGAATTGGTGTTTTGTTATTAAAAAAACGCTTGCATAATTAATTTTATAAATTAAACGGTTTGCTTTTAGAAAACTAAAAGTAGCCGTTGCACCTAAACTTTTCAAGCCGCATATTAATGATGAAATAATATTTTTCTTATCTCTTCTAGTTTTGGCGCCCTGAGTGTGACAGACGGACAGACGGACATTTTGCACAAACCTAAAAGCGGCTTTTCCCCTTATTGGGGCGGCTAAAAAAAAGCTACTGCTACTGTGCTTATAGAGCATTGCTGTTTCCAATACCACTCGGTGGCACCGGTGGCCTCCACCATCTACCTTCGTTGTACCAAGCTAACTGTGCGGAAACCGCCATTGATGAGACGGTCCCTTGAGGAACAGCGCATGGATTTGTGACTGGTTTGTGGGAGCTTTCTTACAAATCCGCACCGTGAGGGGGCAGACTCTCGTCCGCCCATGGGCACTCCCACGGGAATCATATTTGTTACCCTTTCGCCTAGCCACTTCCTCTAGTGAGCCGTTTCCACGGGAGCGCCACTTTGAGGCAGGATAACGTGCTCCCGCAGGTCGCTACCAGACAGGCCTGTGGTCCGCAGGTTTGTTTTTTTTTACTGTTTGTTTTTGTTCTCGGACGGATGCAGACAGGTTTTTTTTTTTCAAACTTAGAGCTCGAAGAGCCTTCGGCTCAGCTCTTAGACTATTCACACAATCGCCACTCCTTCTTAAGCCATTGAGCTGACCAGTGCACTTTTTCTATATATTTATATTTCTCTATATTGTTAACTTGTACTTGTGATATTGTATTATTACTGGTGTATTAAAGAGGAGTGTGCCACTTTGATGGGAAGAGTATTTATTAATGAGCTAAGTAGACTTTATTTACTTGTTTTGTAATAAGTTTATTTATCTAAACATAATTTGTCTACTTAGTCTCTTATGCTCTCCTGTATTTTTTTATTTTTTTTGTAAAAAAAAGACATATTTTGTCTGAATATTAGACACGATTATGTCTCATGGGTGACGCCATTCGATAGTTATGACATGCTTAATGTATTATATACAGCTTAATGTATTATAGTATTGTAAACCTTCGTTTTGGTTTGTAAGTTTAAGATGAGACACTATTGTGCCTCCGTGATGTTAAGTCTTCTATTATTTCGAACTGAACCTGCCCAAATATTTTTGCTTTGTTTCATTATTTAATTTACTTCTGTAAACTTTTATTTCCATTCATAATTTCCATGATCTTTTGTTTGTAAATAAATTCTTTTTTTTTTTTTGTTACAACTGAAATCTTAGACATATTACTTGTCTGTCTCAGTAGTTTAATATATCTGGAGGCTATAGTTTAAAGCCTAGATAATATAATTTGGGTCCACAAAATACCACTGGACTAACCTGCCAGTACAGCAGAGTTCACTGGTTTGATGACCAATCACAATACTAGGTCACACGAAGCTAGGACCTTAGGTTCGCAAGCCAAGCGCGTAGCCATTCGACCACCAATGACTATGGATGGTCAATTGCTGCATAGAGGGGAAATAACTGCCTGATACTTGAGGACGCTCCTACCATGGCCAATGACTAGGTTTTAATCTCCCTTTCTTTGATACATCTGGTGTTTTCTTACAAAAGCCGCGGAATACACAGTTGAGACCGAAAGAAAATTCAACAATTGTTGACTGAAGTAGACGGCAAAAAAAGAGACCATAAATCAACAAACACTACACAACAATCTTCGCTGGGCGTTATAAAGTATGTAGATCATGCTGGGACTACTTTGTCACGCGAACTACTGTACTACTCTTTAGCCTTTGGACTAGGCAAAAAACAACAACTCTATTATCTATTTTTATCTATCAAATAAACCAAAACCGTCCTAGGTCAGAGATTTTCTAACGTATACTTACTGTCATTTAGAAGCTCGCGTGTCCCAATTGCCAGTCAGTAGATGTCAAAGCTTGTCATTGTATGCTTAACACTTCTATTTTCATTCTGGGAATTCGAAGAATTGCTCATTATTGGAAAGAAGGTCAGCAGCGGTATAATTTAAATTAAAAATACACTCTGGCTGTGCAGTAGATATGAATCATTCATCTCTTTATCAACATCTTTGATCTTTCAATGGAATATGATTTCAGCCCAACAGTGACATAATAACTGACTCAGAGACACTATCAGTGCTTATTATAATCATCAATATCGTTAGTAGCAGACTTATATAAATGCACTCTAACAGTGTAAAATAAGTTAATGATAGCCTCGAAGTCAAGACCTTGTTGATGGAATTAATTTGAATCCTGTCTCCTTAGCTGTAACACCTTTCACTATAATGTCGAAGTCCTAATAACTAACTATAATTGATATGCTAAAAAATAGGTATAATTTTAATTAGTATTATAAAAAAAACATTGTATTAAGTGCGAATGGTTTTTTTAACTATTATATTCAAGTCAGCTTCAGATGTATAATCTTATAAAGTGTGGCTATATTAGTAATGTTTACAAAGACTGGAGTTTTAAAAATTATATTATGTAAAACATTTATTTGGTTTCGTTATTAAAACTCTGTCTTCATTTCTTTCAATGAAGCCCCAGCAGTCTTTGGCATTTATAGTACAAATAAACAAAGGGTTATTTTTATTTTAATAATAGTGTTCTTTTTAGCTGTGTATCGAAAGTAAGGAAAAATGAAGTGCTAAAGTTTTAAGCA
>JADKLZ010000166.1:30762998-30774707 GCA_021533235.1 Biomphalaria straminea
TTGTCCACAAACAAGTTATTCAAGTTATTGTAAGTTCACAGGTTTAAATGTAATAGGCTACTGCGGTTTAGTGGTCTACCTGCAGTTTAGTGCTACAAGTCAACGACCGTCTACTGCAAAACAAGGTAGCTGTAACGTAAGTGTAACAAAGGACAGATGTGATAGTTGAAGATTACTTTTTTAACTCCATTTCTTTTAAAATTCGGGAGTGTCAAGAGTAGTATGGGTGTTTCCTCAGGCTTTTTAAAAGGAATTTTAAGGACATTTTCGGTCTTGGCAATTTGCCTTAATAAATACGTTTAAAAAAATAGCATCTGAGTCACTGTACTGAAATATCCATGGGACAAGGTGGGGTTGGCCAATCGTCAATGCTCTCCAAAAGAAACTATTTTGCGGTAGAAAAGCTTAAGGTGGACTGTGCCTAGGGTATTATTATATTATTATTTTATCTAGCGCTACTTTCATGCATGCTCAGAGCGCTTCGGTCCAATCTCATTTGTGGACCAGTGGGGGGAGGGGGTATCTAGGAGTTGGTTTTCCGTGCTGTCTTTGGGCGCTCAGTAAACACAACTCTGCCCGAGTCGGGTGTCGAACCTCGAGCCCCCTTCAAGGTAGCCAAGCAAGCCAAGCTCAAGCCGCACTTGGCCTCTAGACCACGCTTCCGACTTTTCCCCTTGCAAGCTCTTGTGTGACTAAAGAGGCCGATCCTTGATACACAGCTGCGCCGTTGCATTTTCACCCTTCTTTCTGCTTCTATTGTGTATGGCATCTGCAATCCAAGACCCCTCTTTTATGGGTATGACCTTTGGAATCGTCACCTTCATGATCCAGAAGTAGAGCATAGTGAGACATACACCTCCTCCTGGAGAACTGCAGTCCAGACATTGGTCAAAAAGCACCTAGGGGGAAGGAAGGTCCACTATTAGTCGCTTAGTTAAATCCAAGTGGAAAGGCAGTGGGGTTATTTATTACTGTTGGGTCATTTCCAAGACACGATACATACACGGGGGAGTATCGCAACTAAGTGGAGGTTTGGAGTCAGAGTTTTCCTTCTCCTAGATGGGTAGCATTATTCAGGCTGACGTGCCCCATCAACACGAAATAAAACTGGTTTTGAGGCACCAGTGTTCCGCCTTTCATTTCTTCTCCAGTCAGTTTGTAAGAACAGGTTCCGCCGGATTTTTTGGGAAAATCACACGTGAAGGCCAGGAGCTGGATTTGACTGTCAGAGGCATTTAGAGACGCAAGCGCTTGGTTTCCGAACATGGGGCTTTGGTTCGAATCTCGGTGATGTCAGAGATTTTGAATTTCGGGATTTTTAGGGCGCTCCTGAGTCCACCCAATTCTAATGGGTTCATTACTTTAGTTGACACCCTGCTCGTTAACCATTGGTCAAAGCAACAAATGACCCAAACATCATAGGTCTTATAAACCATATGATCTGACACGGAAATTTACTTTCTTTGACCGATGACTAGTATCCAATGACGCCGGGGTTAAAAGCGAGGCCAAAGGCCGAGCACATCGGGGAACCTCTCCAATATGTCTTCTCGGTATCACATCAGTTGCGCAGGTGTCGGGCATAACAATCTCCATTGAGGAGCTGTTTGTTGATAGTGACATGTTTGTTTGGGCTTTCTTCCATCCCCGTAAGAGCAATGAACTCGGTCATTAGGCACCCCTTCTCTATTGGCCTAATCGTCCTAACGACCATTCCCATACGAACACAACCATGAGGGCCCATAAGCATAACACGGGCTTATCAAGGCCCAAAATGCAGTTACATTAATGACAGTGGCTATGACTTCAGTTGCTATGACTTGTACCATTAGACATTAGGCAGACCCAACGGGGGTTCTTATTTTATTCTCTGTTAGCCTAGTAAAGCACCAGTTGAAGATGTGGGTCAAAATAAAAAGGTTTTAGAAACACTATAATTATATTTTAGCCAAGGGGTCAAATCTGGACCTTGAAGTTCAACTTAATATATAGTAGGATGACTACCAGGTTGTGTGGCAAGCTCTTAACTCTCTTGTTGAATGTAGTAAGCTCTCTGGACTGTAGTTTCGTGTTCCTTGTGGTCCCACAGTCATTAGGTTATGTTAAGATGTAATACTTTTTTTAGTCTGAAAGACCATATCAAACGTATAATATGTAATATCAACCATCAGCTGCTTCTATTTAGTTGACTTGTCATATCTCTCAGACATATGTAACGTAATTTCTAATTGTACACAACATTGAACCTGAACTCAACGTTATACAGATCGATAACGTATTGTCCCCCTTTATTTAGCACCAGTGATCTATAATTAAATCAACCGAAAAGATCAAGCAGGCATCGTTTGAAATAACTATCTATTTTATAAGGACACTACCATCAAATGCTGGAGAGTGTCTCCTTCTTCACTTTCTAAAAATTCTATTAAACATAAGTTTGGCTGGGCTCTAATTCACGAAATAATGCAACGTAATTTACAAGTGCATACGTCAGTAATTTAAAACCCATACACATTTGTTGGGCCTGTAGATGTATTGATCAATAAATTATTTGTTTCTTTCTTAGTTTCGTTTACATTTTACCCTTTTAAAATATGAATGAAATAATCACATGTTGTTTTTTGGAATAGTTTAAACTATAGCAATGCGCTTTTTAGATCTTCTTTATACCTAAAGATAAAGATATGATTATAGATGTATTTCTTTTGGTGTTCTTATCAATAACACTAATTCAGTTCGTACACATCTTGGCGTTATTTTATTACAAGCTGAGATCCAAAGACAGAAGCACAATATTACACCTAAAAATTTTCTTACAGTAGATCTGTTATTAGGTTGTTTCTTTTTATTTATTCTGTCTGTCATAACTTAACAAAAAACGAAATAGTTTACTTTGTTGCATCAAAGACCCAGAATTTCTTTCAGAGAGCAGAATATACAATAACAACAAAGCGATATATATTTTGAGGAATAGGTAATTTGATTACGTATCGACATAATAACAGTAATTAAAACAACCCTTTAGTTGAAGAAATGATTATAAACGATTTGTTTTAGTTACATCAATGTTAAACACAACTCAAAAGACGCCATATCAAAATAAAGTAAGCTCCTAAGGGCGAAGTCGTCATAAACTTGGATTTACCTAACACAAAGGACAAACATGTTAGCGCATCCATATCCAGACCATAAAAAACTATTATGTAGTATAATTCCATATTTGCCACTACAAAATATATTATCTACTAACATTTAATAATAAAAATCGGTGTTTTATAATTGGTATCTATATATTTTTATTAACGCTGAGTGCTAAGATTTTCATTCTGGAAATGTGTTTTTTTTTTGGACTAGTAATTTATAACGTTAATAGAAAGTAATACACGTTATCACCTATAACCTGATCAGCATTGAAAATATATATACACGATATATACATAGCCATAATAAACAATCATCTTCATCTATATGAGTCTTAGTCTGACAGTAAAGAGGGATTCTCACAACCTGAGAAACAAGGTCTTATCCTACCACGCATATGTTTACCTATATGAAGAGGATGTCTTAGTTCTATGTGTGATTAGAGTAAGGGTAGGCGCTCCCCTTTCAAAACGTTATAAATACAATGTTCTCGATTTCAACACTTTAGATCTAATCTGAATAACATTGTATTGTATTCGTCAACACATGTAAATACCACAATGAATACATCGATACCAAAAGAGATAGGTAGTTTTGAAAATATTCAATGGATTTTATCAGACGAGGCGACTTATTTAGCCACGTTGATTTTAAATGTATTTATATTTGGATTCGTCTCATTTCTTGGTGTTCTAAGTAATGTCGTCAACATGTACATCTTTGTTAAAATGCGACTCCACGATAGCATGACAGTGGAACTATTTAGTCTTGCGTTGTCAGATTTTCTAATTGCAACTCTGGAGCTGGGAATCGTGAGTATGGACATCATTGATAGAGTGTATCCTATCGCCTACATAGACCTTCAAACTTTGGGGCATGTTCTTTTCGCCATGGCGGTCAATGCGGCATATTTGATTTCGTGTTGGATTACTGTAATAATATCGTTAGAAAGATGCTTTAGCGTTGCTTATCCATTTCGAGTGAAACAACTTTTTACCATACAGCGAAGCTCTGTAGCTGTGCTGGTCGTGTACGTAGTTCACATTGTCATGTTCGTTCCTGGATTTTTTATCGAGAAAATGGAGTGGGTCTATACAGGAGCTCAGGACTACAACAGCTCGTTAAGTTCCGCTTCTAAAAGATGGGTTTACACAATCAACTTTTCACAAGCCACTGTCCAGGTGGAAACTGTGCTACGCTTGGGTTGCACTCTGCCTCTCTTTTTTATATCACAGTCTGTGCTCTTCGTATGTTCCATAATGATGGCGGTCGCCTTAAGGAACTCATCCAGAATCCGCAACAGAAGAGACCTGACTAAAGATATAGATCACATCAAATCACAGCTAACCAAGAAAGAAACCAAACTCATTCGAATGGTGCTCTTTCTGTCATTTCTTCACCTCGTGTGTAACCTGCCGAGATTATTTCTTTATGTTTTATATTTCGCGTTTCCATGGAGCACAACTGCCTTCCAGAGTAGGACCCTTAATATGGTGTGGGCCATATCCGCCGTCATCAGCAACGTCACTTGTTTTACCAGTATTTTCGGTTACTATCATTTAAATACGAAATACAGAAAACTAGCTCAGATTTTATTTAGAAGAAGGTTTATGGAAATGTGTGCTCACATTTTTTGAAATTTACACAATTTTTTTCTGACCTAAATTGGCCGAGATGAGCACTTTTCCATTTCCAATAGATAGGAAGATGACTGTTAAATCCATTCTTTGCTTTAAAAGTCAACTGCGTTCCTGGCACGGATAGGTTTGGTCAGTTGCAGATAGACGGTGATTTTTTTTCTAAGCTCTTTTTTGTTAGTTAGGCTCTCTTTCACTTTCTTGCTTCCTAGCTCGAGACTCCGACACTCACACTTAAATATTTGAAAACGAACACAAAAAAATGATTTTAAATAAATGGGATTTATTTTTATAATAGATGTAAATAGCACGATTTCATCTTTCAATACCATCACCGATGGTCATCATTTCTTATCTTATCTCATCTTATCTCATCTCCTCTCATCTGCTCCTAGAGTGTTATCATAGGGTTGATTTTCTGTGACAGTTTGATAAAGCGTATCTCTCCACATTTTTTAGGTAATTATTGGTATTAACAAAAGCTCAAGAGTTAGCCAATATTCTTTCATATTGCTTACTAAACCTTTTCTTTCTACTGATAAAAGACACTAAATACTAAGTAGTTTAAATTATAAAATTGTGATGTGCCATTCAGAGTGCATTCATTATACGGTCACGTTATGTTAGTTTGAAAACTGGATGGAATATTTGCATCAACCAAAAAAGATTTATGAACACCCTTCCATAGTGACGGACGGAATTAAATAGAAACAAAAAAATATTTGGTAGTTCAACTTGAAAGAATGTCAGAGAACAGAGGATGCTAAGATTGTTCACAGGCAAAAATCAAAAGGCATGTGCCCCAAAGGCAGGGGACAATTACGGCGGCTTCATGACTTAGAGGTAAATCTACTACGGCTGATTGTTCGGGAGACGTAAAGCACCGGATAGATCAGACTCGAGAGATGTGCAGTAGCAGGCCGGGCCCTACATTGGCGGTATCACTACTGGGATACATGTGGTTTGTAGCTATATACGTTCGTATTGTAATGACTCTGTAATGCGTACCGCCATCCAGGCTAGTGCACAGATGCGCACTTCTAGTGAACGGACTAAAACAGGATATTGACATGTGAGAATAACGACTTCCGCCCACGTTGAGAGTCAAGATGAAGAGACAGTGCTAAATGAAGTTGATGTTTTGTGTTACTGTGATGTCGTGTAAATAAACATCTATGTCCTCGTTGAGTTGCCTTCCCTGAAGTTATTACAGTATTGATGGTGCGGCTTTGGTCCCAGTCTTACTGGAGGCGGTTGTAAAAAATGTATCAGACCTTATAATATTCTAATGATATTTTTTTTTTCATCAGGACTCACAGGACATGCGCATAACGTTCTTAACATTAATTTATTAACTATTTTTATGAAGCATTACTCTAGGTGGGTAAGCTGGAATAGAATGTTTGTTCACTTCTTCTAGAATTATAATTTTTATAATTTCTCTGTTGGTTTATGTTTTTTTTAAGTAGTAATTTGTATGTAGGGACACAATGAACACATATAGGTTAGTGATTCCTCTTTGTAAATTTTATTTTGCAGACCAGAAAATACTGTAAATATTGTAATTTTGTTATGCATTTGTTCATCTTTTATGGGAATTATTGTATTTAAATGTGTTTATTTTTTGGTTATTTTTAATTCTACATGGAATAAATGTATAAGCAAATGATTAAATCAACTGGTATCTCTTTTTTATGAATTAAAAAAAATATTTTCAATTTCCGTACTCAGTTTAATTCTTATGCGATTGTCCAATAGATACGAATACGAATCGTATACCGAAAGTCATCCTCTACGGACAACTTGCGACTGGCTCAAGAAAAACTGGTCACCCCCACCTCCGTTACATAGATGTAATAAAACCTGACCTCAAATCAGTGAACATCAATACTGACCAGTGGGAAAATATAGTTCTAGACCGCACCAGATGGAGAGAGAGAGAGAGAGAGAGTGACCTATCAAGCTATGGACAGCGAAAGAGCATGTGCCTCAGCTCTGGAAGAAAAGCGGACAACGCGGAAAATGGCAAGCTCCTCTACCACTGTAGCGAAGACCACCTTTACCTGCGTTACTTGTGGACGGGAGTGTCTCTCCAAAATAGGGCTCCACAGCCACACGAGGAAGTGTGCGAGATGAACCATAGTCGTTCTACGACTGAAAGAGGCCAATGATGATGACTTAGTTTAAACTTTATAAACTAAAATTTTTTTTTGAATTTATTATTGTTAGCGCCCCCAAAAGAGGAAAATATACTGTAAGTTTTTAGTCGCCTACGTCTGTCCGTCCATCCCGTTTAGATCTCAGAAACTAGAAAATATAGTTAAAATCCGACATTCTAATATTTTAGATCATTCAAAGTTATGATAAGATATGGACAAAAGTTAACTAAAAAGTTAGAAACTATTTTCTTTACTTAAAAAAAAATATTAAGGCCAATGTTTAACTACATTTAAAAAGTGTAACACAGATCATTGTTGATTTAATTTTTTTAGTTACTAACATAAAAGTTTAATTAAAATTTGTTCAACTTTTCAACAATTACTCAGTGTTGAAACGCACATCTCTGTTTTCTGGTCATGTGATATCAATAACTTTAATTATCAAAAAAAATATGCAGTTTACAACCAATTAGTCAGTCTGCATTTAAATAGGGTAAAGTAAGATGCTGGTAGAAGTTATGGCAGTAAATATTTGCAATTGAAAGTATACTAAATGTTAACCATTTTTTGCCAAAAGTTTCTATTGCAATTGGGTTGTGAGGCACGTGGTTGTGTAATTTCTGTTTATAGTGGGAATCTGATTAGTGAGTTAGGTTAATATTTAGGTCAATTCATATTTTTCTTTAACTGCAGGGACATTAAGCACACCCTTTTTATAGTCTTAAGACATTATTGACATCTCATTCTAAATCAACAGCTAGGCCTTTAAAGATCTAAAAGCATTATGATAACCAACTCTAGAAAAAAAATCTTAATCCACACCATCTCTGACCATTAAGAAAATAGACTGTGTCCAACTGATTTTCACAACCTGGTCAGCTAGACAATGACATGTAGGCCTAGTGTACTGTACTTTTATTCATCAAGCGTTGTGCAATAGTGTTTGCTTAATGTGGAGTGGTCAGACAAGAGAATAACACTGGTGTGGCTAGTCAAGCATGTTCGGAGATATCTTTACACTAAAATAGTTGCACACCCTCTCTTCCCAGAAAGTAAATAGACGGTGTGTCCGACTGATTGTAACAAAAAGGCCGGATAGACGTACACGTATAGGCCTATATAGTGTACTGAGTGTGCAGCCCATAATGAAAAGACCACCTCGTTTTCTTCCCTTGCGCGTTTAACGGTTATGCAATTGTGTTAGTTGTATTTTTAGTGCTCAGACAAGAAAATCGCACATCGGCATGGTTAGCCAAGCATGTATTGTACACTATAAAATAGTTATACAGGTTAAATGTTTTTAAAACTCCAATGATTCCTTTTCTCTTTAGTTACTAAATCTAAATTTAAAAATCAAAATTTATGTTATATAATGAGCTTTTTAACTTTACTGGTATATAGGCCTATAAGTAAGGTTTTCCGTTATATAATTAAATAATATAATATAAATTGTTAGTCTGCAATATGTTGTCCCACACTCTTTTCTGCAACCTTGACATGGTGCCCATTGCTTTGGCTATCCTATTGTTGATGTTTTTATCCAGTAGAGCATCGTTAGATATGATGGAGCCAAGATAGCAAAAGTGATCAACAATTTCAAGTGGTTGACCATTAATGTTTACTTGAGGTGCAGCATTAGTGTTTTGGACCAGTATCTTGGTCTTGCTTTGACTAATATTTAAGCCGAACTTCTGGCAAGCAGCAGATAGTTTGTCAACCAGGGTCTGGAGCTGATATTAGAGTCAGCTACAAAAGCTGCATCATCAGCATACAAGAGTTCCCTAATAAGTATCCTTCTAACCTTGGTTTTTGCCCGCAGCCTTGATATATTGAATAGTTTTCGAGAGGATCTTGTGAAGATACACACCTTCGTTGATGTCGTTGAAAGCGTAGTCTAGTAAGCAAGAGAAGAATATGCAAAACAGAGAAGGTGACAGCACACATCCCTGCTTGACACCACTAAAACCTTAGTCTACCAGACCTGCGTGATGAGCACCTTGCTATACGGAAGTGAAGCATGGTCAACCTACTCATGGCAGGAAAAAAAGCTGAATGTCTTCCACCTCCGATGTCTAAGGCGGATCTTTAAAATAAGGTGGCAAGATAAGATAACCAATGAGGAAGTGCTACAAAGAGCAGGGTGCCAGGACATCCGCTCTGTTATCAGCAGCAGACGCCTTGGCTGGCTTGGCCACGTTCGTAGAATGCCAGTAGGTAGACTACCTCAAGATATACTGTATGGCAATCTTATTGAGGGCAGGAGAGCCGCTGGTCGCCCACTTTTACGGTATGCAGATGTATGCAAATGCGACTTGAAGCTATTAAATATCGACACTAGCAACTGGGAACAAGCAGCACTGGATAGATCCACATGGAGAGAGAGCATAAGAGAAGGGTCTCGGATTGCAGATGCCATACACAACCTAGGCAGAAAGAAGGCTTAAAAAAGGAAGCTGCGCCTGGTGATTTTATATGCCCAACCTGCAACCGCAGCTGTGTATCAAGGATTGTCCTCTTTAGTCACTCAAGAAGTTGCAAAGGGGAAAAGATCGTCTTTCGAGACGTAAAATGCCACAGATAATATAAATACAAAATAATATAATAAGTTAATATAATTTTCTAAATATGGTACCATTCTTTTCTAAAGGTTTTTAATTGAAGGCAAAAAATACAAGCACACATATTTATTTAGACGTTTAAAAAATTATTGTCCATGAACGTTTATTTAAGAAACATATTCCTTATTACTGATTTTATTATGGATAAATGTTTATTATGGATAAATGTTAAAAGAATATTGAACCGTTCCAAAGACAGATGATTATATCTATAGGCCTATAGGTCTAGTTCAACCCAGCCCCCCAAAAAATAAATATGAAAAAGTTGTTCATTGTTTCACTAATTTTCTTTAGTTTACTTTCACTATATTATAAAATTCATGATATACTAATAGTTTAACTAATTTATTTTAGTTGAAAACTAGTTTTAGTTAAAGTCTTAAAAGTTACTTTAGTTTCCATCACTAGTTATGAATCAATGGCTACTTTTTACTTTTGTAAAAGAGAAAAATCGATTTTTTTTCAATCATTTATCCAATCATTTGTTTTAATAAAAATTCACAAATTTTACAACTATTTACTATTAATAGCAACAAACACGAGATTCTCTCTATAAAGGAGGTTGACTAGTTGCTATATTTTTATACATTAATGCAAGTGGTTTTAATTTTTGGTTAATGTTTTTTTATTTGTGTTGCTACGTTACGTATGTTCTGTTCTACTAATTACTACATTTATCCAAAAATAATAATTACATTTTTTATTAGGTTTTTTTTTTGTTTTTTTTTTTGATATTATCACATAAACTACATTGCCACAATAACCACAACTAAAGTAATTTTTTCTTAACGGAAGATTTTTTAAATTTTATTTTTAGATTTTAATATGATATTGACTCTTTACTTAGGTCAGGTTTACATTTAACTTCACATTCACTTTCACCTATCTTTTGGTGAGTTGGAACATTGAGGCGCCACACAAGATTAGTTAACTTTTTTTTCTCCATTTTTCTCTGTCAGATTGTGATGTTCTTTCTAAATCAATTAAACCTGCCTATTTACCTGCCTGGGTGGACAGTTTTGGTGGCCGATTTTGAGTTTGTTTTTCCACACAGACTCTCTTTGTAACCTTGTTTATTTTACTTTTATAGCCAATTTATTTTCGTTTTTACAAAAATATTTCAGATAATATAATAAAATTAAAAGTTACGTTAATTTTAGATCTAGAACTTCTACCCCTTAGTAGATGTATTTTATCCAGGAAAATTGATTTTTTAGATAATGTTTTTTATCCTCAAACCAAATTAATTTTTATTTCTTTGAAAAATTATAATAGTCAAACTAGAATTTTCACAGTCTATTTAACAATTTAGTAATTCTTTTCTAATTGAAATACAACAACTGATAAACTCTAGGATAATCGCTAGAGCCACATTTAGTCTCTTCTCAATTTTGCAGATGACTTCCATGTCTCACATGTATATGTTGCAGTTGGAATGACAATTGTGTTGAGAAGGTGTATTTTTGGTGGCTCAACAAAAATGGCTGAGACGGATTCTGAGAGTCAGTTACACAGATCGGGTCTCAAACAAGGAAATCCTATGCCGAACTGGGAGTCGAACACTCAGTGAGGTTGTGACAGAACGTCGCATGAGGTTTGGGGGACATGTTCTACGACAAAATGAACTACGCATACCAAGAATTGCGATGACATGGAGGCCAATACGAGGAAAACGCAAACAGGGACGTCCTCGTATAACTTGGCGTCATACCTTCATGGAGGACCTCAAAACAGTGGACACCAGATGGGAGGAGGCTTCAGACATTGCCAATGACAGATCATTATGGAGACAGCTTGCCGCCCAATGCGCCGAACGGCGCGGGAGGACCTAAGTCTAAGTAAAGTAATCGCTAGAGCCGTTTTAAATAGCCTTAACTGCTCAACCAGATTTTAGAGTTTAAAATCTTTCTACAAATTTAATGTATTGAAAAAGCAAATGTATTATTTATAACCCTGTTCTTTCCTTTCTTCCTCTGTCCGTATAAAAAAAAATCCTACTTATACGAATGTATAGATCTATTTTAATTTATAAAATACAAGTAGGCCTAATTGGTGGAGTAAGAAACACACCGACAGCCCAATATAGAGTTAACGTATCCTATACTCTTAAGCGAGCAATTCTTGTATATATATATATATATATATATATATATA
>JADKLZ010000166.1:30775700-30793247 GCA_021533235.1 Biomphalaria straminea
GGGCCTGGGGCGGTTGCCCCACTTGCCACCCCCTAAGACCGCTACTGTACGAACTTATTACTTGTGTTAATAATATAGACTAATTATTTATATTTCGCCCCACCCTCTAGTATGTTGGCCGATCTGGTGGGTTCGGGAGGGGGCGATGGCATCAATTCCGTCCCCCCCCCCCCCCTATAAGCTTTCAAGTGGGGGGGGGCTGTCCAATTTCGTGTGGGGGGCGGATGAATTTTAGTTTAGAATTCACACAATCGGTATACGAACTTATTAGGTGTGTTAATAATATAGACTAATTATTTATATTTCTACCTATTCTTAGATTATTTCGTCCTCCTCCTCTAGTATGTTGGCCGATATGGTGAGGGGGCGATGGATATTTTTGTGGATGGATATTATTAGAATATTTTTCAACATTATTCAAAAGATCCTTTTTTAATAGGATGAATGATGAGCTTTAGGTCAGGAGAATGCGTTTCTTCGGTGGAGAATGCAAGAAAAAGTTTTTTGGCGTCGAGGCTTCGCCCTGAACCCTATTGATAAATAATGAGCTGTAGATGTCAGGAGAATGCGTTACTGCATTGAAGTATGCAAGAAAACGCTTTTTCATCTACTGATGAATAATGAGATGTATATGTCAGGATACTGCGTTCTGCAGTGACGAATGCAAGAAAACGCTTTTGACGTCGAGGCTTTGCCCCGAACCCCACTGATGAATAATGAGCTGTAGATATCAGGAGAATGCGTTTCTGCAGTTAAAAATACAAGAAAACTGGCAAAACTTATAGACCCCCAGCTAGCTTGCATCATGACTGTTTTTTTTTTCCGCGAAGGTTAAAAACACCGCTTTTTTATTCTCATGTATATATATATATATATATATATATATATATATTTATATATATATATATATATATGCTGAACGCACGTTTACGCATAGGGTTAGGGTTTACTGGGCGTTAGGGTTAGGGTTTGGGAAAAAATCGCCCCCACCACTCCATAGTTCTGGATCCGCTAGTGGTTGCGACTTGCATATTATCTCGAATTTTGAGCAGACAAAGCCGTTGTCTGCTGGCGGTTTCTTTTAAGTTGTCTTTCCGTCTTTTGCGCCTGTCTTCAGTGATGGCTTTTCTCAAATGGCTATCCCGCAGCTCTTGTGAGAACTCTCCAACTGCCTCTTTCAGATGTCATCTGATGCCAGAGAATGCTGTCAGGTACTTTCCTCTATGCCAGTGAGGGTAAAATGGCGCCTGAGAGGATCTTTGTAGTGCTTTCTAGGGGGGGGGGGGGGCTCCTCTGTATCTCTGTCCTAATATAACCTCGCCAAAGAAGATCGCCTTTTGCCTGCTGTCGTCTCCCATGCGGGATAAGTTTTATTGACTGCATAAAAAATTAATAAATAGATGACATTTTGTTCATATATGACTTCTCGCAATTCTTTGTGTTTTTTTCTTAGAAAGGGGGGGGGCGATGGCGAATTGTTTTATGGAAAAAAATACGAAAAGGGGGCGGTAGGCCAAAAAAGGTTATAGACCACTGGACTAGATCGAGATATACAATTTTATTTTCTTAAAGTGTGGATTTTGATTTCCTATTGTCTAGATCAGTGGTTCCCAAAACTTTTTTGTCTCGTGGACCCCTTCACATGTTTTCTGGCTTTCCGTGGACCCCCTGTTTAAAATATATATAATTTTTGAAAAATTTGAAAAATTCATCAATCTTAAAATTACACATTTTTAGCGGCCCCCGAAAGGGGAAAAGACGCTATTAGTTTTGTGTGGCCTGTCTGTCCGTCTGTCTGTCTGTCTGTCTGTCTGTCTGTCCGTCTGTCCGTCCGTCCCGTTTAGTGCTCAGAAAGTAGAAGAGAAAATGAAAATCTGACATCACGATAATATAGAGCATTCAAAGTTCTGATGCAACGGCTACTTTTTTTTTTTCTAAAAGCTCAAAATCTAATTTTTAAAAATATTTTATGCAAACAGTATTTAAAGAGAAAAAACCTAATTAGTATGCAATATAAATGAAACCTACTTTAAGACAATTAATAATCTAATATACAGATTAGGTTTTCACATTTTTTTTGTTCCAACATACGAGTAACATACCAGTATTTACTCGTAAAGTAATCAACTCATAAAACAAGTGTGGCAATTGCCTTGAACATCGGCTTTACAAGGCTAACGTTGAGAGATCAAAGCACGGAAGATGAATATTAGTTTTGTGTGGCCTGTCTGTCCGTCTGTCTGTCTGTCTGTCCGTCCGTTGAGAGATCAAAGCGGATCTGACAGGGATCCGACTCCGACGGGGTCCGCCTCTGAGTTTGTGTATCACACAAACTCTCTTTGTAATCTTGTTTTAAATAATTTCCAACCAGTGACATTAGGAGTGAAAAAGTAATTTAAAACTACATTTTAAGTAAATTCATTTTTTTACATTAAATTTATTAACAATATTCAAATTTAAACCCATTGTGTAACAGTTAATATGTATCGTTTACTATCACTAAACACATTGGAAACCTTTTGTTTTTAAAGGTTTGCAAGCTCGACTTCCATTGCTACGGAGATTATTTTTCATATTGAGATTTGTTGTTTTAGTAAAAGGTTTAACAAAGAGCTGTTTTTCGTGGATTTCTTGAGCCATAATAATTTGAATTTAAAAAAATACATCATTACCAGACAAGGTTGTCTCGGCCAGCTGTATACAGAAATATATTGTTTGCAGAAATATGTTGTTTGCAAAGACTTACATTAGAAGAAAGAAATATTTAGCTTTATTCCAACAGAACTCAAGAATTTAGTGAACTGTTCTACAATACCATTGCCCTGACAGAGTTTTCAAGGATTGTTCTCAGAAAACCACCACAAACGAAGGAGCGGGAATACTTATTGAATGGCCCAATGGAAAAAAAAAATAAAAAATCAAGATCATTATAACTAATGAGCTCTATGAGAACCACAGAGAAGAAATAGGAGAACTGCATCATAAAAAATGGCACTATAACACTCTCTTGTTTGACAAGGAAGTAATGAAGTTCAATTTCAAATACTTAACGCTGTACAGTTTACATTTCTTTTTGTTAAAGTTATAACTAGACAAAACTACACTATGCAAATATAGTTATTAAATTAAATAAAACAATTTTTCACACATACATCACGCACTCCTTTGTCTTGAGAATTAGTTCTGCTGTAATTTGGTCCTCTCCTGGTGCTTTGTGATTAAACTGATGAATGTTCTTGTCATGTTCTCTTCACATTTGAGCAAGTAATCGCGTATTTAGTTTCTCATAGCTGCGTTGATAACAAATTGAAGATATTCCTGCAATCAAGATCGACTACTGTTCCATTTGTTGCTACTGATATAATAGTTACAGGGTTTGCTTTTTCTTCGAACGATTCCTTCAAAACATCAAATGTGTTCGACTTTATTGTCATTTATCAGTTTTCACTAAACGAGATTTTGTCGTGAATTTCTTTATCCATAAATAAAAGAACATGTGTCAAAAAAATTGTTCATGACAGGCACAACTCGGCTCATATATAGACCTTTGAACTATTTGTTGCTTAGAAGAATTCTTAGCAAATATCAGATGTAGGTTTGTGTACAAAATAGTTTTAAAAAATTCAGCGGCTGTCCAAATCATTTGCCAATTTTTTCGCCAATTGTATGTCATTTTCATAATTTTGCAAGATCTTTTAAGACACAGCAAACCATTATATTTTCCTTAAAATTTGAAAACAAATATTTTGTCAATTGTAGATCTTTTCTCCACTTCACAATATACAATAGTATTTCAAATCTTATCAGGGTGGCTTTGTCTCCAACGATCCTCCAGCTTAGGTGGTTTCTTTTTAAAATGTTAAATTAAAGACACATTAGCAATATAAGTTCGAGAAGAAAAAAAAAATTGAAAATTAACACCACCGTCTATTTTATATTTAGATTCAGCCATGTTAAATATTAGTTATCTCTAGACCGAATTGAGCTATTTAAATGAGATATTAAAATTTAAAATATTTTTTATTCCACTAATACATTAAATATTTAATGGCCTAGCTATAATAAAAAAGTATAAATAATGTATATTTGTATGATATAATAGGGGGTTCCATTAATGTGAGATTTTTATTAAACTTAACTCCTTCTTAAATGAGATCTACTCTCGTGGACCCCCATTTGGATGTCGTGGACCCCCAATTCTTTGTTTCGTGGACCCCCTGGAAGTCCTCGTGGACCCCTGGGGGTCCATATGGACCACTTTGGGAATCACTGGTCTAGATCAATATTGCAATGTTATAGTATAATAAAACTAATCTACTATTTATAAATTTAATGCTGCTTTCAGTCTATTGATAGATTATCTAGAATTTTTTTATTTTGCATAAATCTAATCTAAATTTCATCTACATTATTTCAAATTTATATTATAGATCTAGATCTAGTAGATATATATCTTAAGAGTGCTAAATCAAAAGCTTAGTTTATGTAGATCTACATTCTTATTCTATCTCCATTAAAATAAAAATACCAATAGCTCTGTTGATAACAAATCAAAGCTGAAAGAGTATCTAAAATCTTTCCTCGGACATTTTGTATAAATCATGTCGATGTCATGCCGTAATGTGACATATATCTATTTATCAATAATAGGCTAATAGTTTGTAACCAGTTTGTTATCAAATTAAAAGCTATGCCTGGTTGTGTGGTTAGCGTGCTGAACTGATTATCTCAATGGTCACTTGTTTTTAGTTTGTTTTACATGTTTCAGATGTTCCTTCACAGTTGAAGATAGTTTACTTTCTAGTCCAAATCTCCCGCAGGACGACGGGGATGGAAGCGGGCAGGGTTTGAACCAGGGACCGTCAATAAATACTAACGACAGTGCAGCGCGCAAACTGCACGACCAGACAGGATTCATACCCTTCTCGCTGACATCCTCCGTCGTCCAACGGGAAGTTAATTACTTTTAAGTTAGAAGGAACATCCGAAACATATAAAAACAAAAAGCAAAAAAAAAAAAAAACTCTTTTTAACAACAGCAAATGAATCTTTGAAACATTATTCCTTTGACCATCAAAATTAAATCACGTCTTGAATATTCCTTGCGAAAAAGCGGATCCGACAGGGATCCGACTCCGACAGGGGCCGACTGTTGGCATAGGGTAAGCGTCCAGGTAAGTAAATCTATTTAAAGTTTGGCTATAATCGACGAACATTCGCTTTTTGTGCCGCTTATTGGTCGTGACTAACACTTGAGCTCTCCAAGGTGATTAGGAAGGTTCAATGATACCGTTTCGTATCAATCTCTCAACTTCAGCTTTAATACATTGTGTGTCATGGAAGAAGTGATGTTGAGATTTAGTAGCAACAGATCTGCAAACAGGAGATACATTTGCAAACAATTGTGGTGCCTCTTCCTTAACAGCGTTGAGCGAGCAAACATGAAATTCAGGTCAATGCAGATAGAGAGACAGAAAGAGACAGAGAGGGAGAGAGACGGAGAGTAAATGTTATTGTTTTGTCAAGTCCGTCCTGTTATTGTAACCCAGTAACCCAGATTGCTGACATGTCGAAAGAATGTGCTAATTAACTGATAGGGGGGATAATTGAATTCCTTTTAGGCCTATATATATGGACGATCTAACATGAATAAAGCAGCATTTAAACAGACAAGAAAGTGTTTGTTAGTCTCTACTAGCCTACTATTACATGGTGTCAGATGGACCGACTCCACCCGCCACAGCCACTGGAATTTAATGGAAATGTTGCAGAAAACTGGAGAAGTTTTAAACAGTCGTTTCAAATTTACACCATAGCAAGTGGACTTGATACTAAAAGTAATAAAGTACAGTCCATGACGTTACTACATGTTATCAGCCACGAAGCAGTCCAAGTATACAACACATTCCAGTGGACAGACGATGAGTGTGAAGACTGCGATATCAGCAAGTCCTTTCATACACTGAATTCCGAGGAAGAATGTAACGATTAAAAGACATATTTTTTTCAAGAGAAATCAAAATGAAGGAGAAACCTTTGACAGCTTTTTGACCGACCTCAAACTCAAGGCAAGGTCATGTGAATTTGAGTCACTAAAAGATTCACTAATTAAAGACCAAATAGTAGGCGGTATAAAAAATGACAGCACAAGAGCAAGACTTTTAAGAGAAACTGATCTGAACCTTATCAAAGCTGAACATATTTGCCGTGCAGCGGAAGCAACTGAATGGCAACTTAAAGTCATGAAAGAAGAATGTGAAGTTCATGCGGTTTCCTCAGCTCATTCACTATCTTGTTTAAGTAGCTCCCTCAAGGGAGCAGTGACATCAGACAGATTTTGTATGAATTTGGCAAGATAATTTATCATGCCCAGAAATCTTTCTAGTTCTTTGCGGTTTGAAGGGCATGGCATAGAGTGAATTGCTTCAATCTTGGAGTCGTCAGGCTTGATTCCACTATCTGTAATGGATAGCTTCAAGCAAACAAACAAAAAAAAAACTCAAAACCCCTGAAGGGATGTTTAAACTCAGAATCCTCTTGGCTGTGTTGTGGCAAGTGATGGTTTAACATAAATCTTGCCCAAAAAGAAAGTAAAAGTAAAAAATTAGTCATAAAATTCCTAAGCCCCTTCCTGCGGAATGGAAATTTTATTTCGGAGGGAGGGGGAGAACGTTGGAACATAAGCCTACCCCCCTTTATTTTCCAACCAACATTTGCTATAAATACCATTGTTTTTTTTTCTTTTATTTCAGATTGAAAGTGGTAGAACCGAAAGACCCAAAAGATGTGTCGCTTTAATTGTACTTTTTTGCGGATAGACTATATATTGTATCTTGATTTGAAAACGGAAAGAAATTCTTATCCGCGATTGATCGATGCACAGAACTATATATATTTAGATTTAGACATAAATAAATATAGACTGGCCGATAAAGGACTTTTATGAAATGAAATTTTGTGTTGTTTATTTATGTCTAAAAGTTTTGTTTAATCTCTAAGATTGAAGATCATGCAATGTTTCAATTTTTTCAAAATTAGGAAATCCGAACACAATACATATACATGTTTTCCAGTTACCTGAAGTTTTTTTTTACTTTTTCCAGTCTTAATTTATTTATGTCTATGTACGTAACTTTTTTTCAAGCTGTAAGGGAAGTCGCCCCAATCTATCTTTTCTGCCTTAGAAAAGTAATGATCTTTAGTTTTCAAAGTTTAGAAATAATGCAAAATCATTCCTCGTATTTTCTTTACAATGGGCTATTAATCACAGAACTATATATTCACGCTATATTCACCCATTTCCTGTTAGTTTCTATTGAGATAATGTTATGAAAATCTAAATTATTCATGTTGATTTTAATAATCTTGTGTACATTTAAATACATTGATTAACTAGATAAGATAAGATAAGATAATTTTATTGATCCAATCTAATGGAAATTCAGTTTGATTACAACTTGACAACGTCAGCGTAACTACTATACAAAAACAATGTTAATGAAAAATTCGAACAACATTCACATACAAACACACATGCACATTCACAACCAGCGCTTTATGAATTTGACTTCTATGTACTTCTCGATGACAGCTGATCTCGTAACACTCTGATCGAAAGTGGGACAAAGGAGTTTTTAAATCTTTCAGTTTTAGTCTTGATGGAAAGGAGACGACCATTTCGTTCAGATCTTATGTAACAGTGGTTTAATGGGTGAAGGTTGTCTTTAAGAATCGTGAGTAATTTGGAAATGCATCTTTCTTGTAAAAGCTCTTCAAGAGATGGTAGCTGTGCTTGAGTAATATACGATGCTTTTTTAATTAGTCTATTTATTTTGAATCTTTGCGCCAGTGGAGTATTACCGTACCAGCAGGTGATGGCAAAGTAAATAAGACTGCTGATGGTTGCTGTGTAGAATAGTTTGATTATCGTTTTGTCTATGTTAAATTTTCTTAGCTTTCTGAGATAGAAGAGTCGCTGTTTAATTTTCGTGTATAGATTTTGACAGTGTTCACTCCATTTCAGTTTGTTGTTGATAGTTGTGCCTAGATATTTATATTCTTGTACTTGCTCTATATTTTGGTTGTCTATCTGAATTTCTGCAATATGGTCTTTGTTTCTCCTAAAGTCAATAATCATTTCTTTAGTTTTCTGGACATTTAAAATTAGAAAGTTATTCATACACCATTGGTAAAAGGTGTTAATTGTTGAATGGTACATATTTTCGTCACCCGCAATAAGGCCAATGATTGCTGTGTCGTCAGCGAATTTTATGATGGGAGTGTCAGCTGATAAGCTCTGAATGTCATGTGTGTATATGGTATACAATACTGGTGACAGGACGCACCCCTGCGGCGCTCCAGTGCTAAGTTCTCTCGTGCCTGACACATGCCCGCTCACTTTTACATATTGTGGGCGTTTGATGAGAAAGTTTAAAATCCAAGCTTGTATGTTTTTGCTAACGTTCAGTTCAGATAGTTTAGATCTTTAAAGATTTTGTAACTAAAAACTGCAAAATAATATTGATGAGACGAGAATACTCTTATTTTTAATGTTTAATGAGTAAATCATACAAAACAACGAATTGTTTTAACTACTTTTAAAATATCGTCATATCAAGTCTAGATACAATATATATATCTATGAATCTAAGTCTATGAATATGCCATTAAAAATGAAAAAAATAGGCATGTCAAGGCAAAAGCATATGAAGTGCAGTTAAATTTGTGTAACTTCCCACGACTGAGTTGGTTTTTCCTTAGAATAATTGTTGTTGTTTCACAATCAAATCGTATGCAAGTCACGTTTGTTTATTGTAATGTATTCTATAATGAAGATTTTCCTACTCAACTTTAATCTAGCTGCCGCTCGAGAATTAGACCACAGAAACAGATTACTTTTACATCATCTGCCTTATAGACCACGTGGTCTGAAAGTCGAACTTTACTTTACCGCTTAATGATGGCTGCCTGGTTGCGTTGTTTGGGCGCTAGGCTGTCATTAGGACTCATCGATGCTTACGGGTTCAAACCCTGACCGCTTCAATCCCCCGCCGCCCCACGAAATGTTTGGACTAGGAAGTAAATTATCTACAACTCTGAAGCAACATCCGAAACTTGTTCAACTTTTTAAAAACATTTTTATTCCATTCTTCCTTTACATGTTTATTTTTAATCCGAGTCCGCAGTGCTAAAATAGAGTTCACATTGTGAAAAAGCATATTTATCAATACTTTAGTATTCTGTACACACAGTACATCAAAAAGCTTGATTAGCCAACCGTTTGCATCCCTTTTATAAAAAACGTCCAATAAAAAAACATATATAAGAAGCTATATAATGGGAATTCAGTTTGACTACAATTGTCCACCGCAGCATAACTTTTAAAACCATAACAATATTATTATGTTAGAAAAGAACGAGTATTCTTTCTCTGGCGGAGCCAGGTTCGAGTTTCGTTAAAGGGAGACAAAATTCATCGTATTCCCTTTATCAGTTTCCACTGAGGAATTTTCTGGTGATGTGGCAGGTCTGCGGCAGTACCGCCCTCTGACAGGCAACGAGAATGTTCCTAGGAATGCCCAGAGCCTTGAAGGTATCTGTGAGGTCAGTTGTTATTATCCCCTCGGTTGATATGACAATGGGGTATATTGTTATTTTAGATAACTTCCATAAACGCTTAATCTCCAAGCCTAGGTTTTACATACTTTCGCTGTTTTTCAAGCTCAGTTTTTCTTAAGTTATGAGATAGTGGTACGGCAATGCCAATCATGACAGCGGCTTTTTCTTTTTTATATAATAAATATTATAATATAATAATAATAATAATAATAATAATATTATTATAGCTTTTATATAGCGCTACTTTAATGCTTATAGCATGCTCAGAGCGCTTTGGTCCAATCTTATTTGTGGACCAGTGGGGGGAGGGGTATCTAGGAGTTGGTTTCCCGTGCTGCCTTTGGGAGCTCAGTAAACACAACTCTGCCCGAATCGGGTGTCGTACCTCGAGCCCCCTTCTAGGTAGCCAAGCAAGCCAAGCTCAAGCCGCACTTAGCTTCTCGACTACGCTTCCCACATATATATATAGATGCAAACACAGAGACGAACGGAGGGAGACGGTCATCTGATTAGTGTTGGCCTCAAACGGTCCAACAGACTAAGGGATATGTGACTCCGACGGTAAGAGATGCAAGCACGTACAAAATTCACACTCACTCACACACCATCATCTTTTTATGAATTGGGAATCTGTATACTTTTGATTGAGGGCGCGGTGGCTGAGCGGTAAAGCGCTTGGCTTCCGTACTGGAGGTCCCGGGTTCAAATTCTGGAATTTTTATTTTCGGGAGTTTCGGGCGTCCTTGAGTCCACCCAGCTCTAATGGGTACCTGACATTAGTTGGGGAAAAGTAAAGGCGGTTTGTCGTTGTGCTGGTCACATGACACCCTCGATAACCGTGGGCCACAGAATTAGATGACCTTTACATCATCTGCCCTATAGACCACTAGGTCTGAAAGGGGAACTTTACTACTTTACTATACTTTTGATTGGCAACAATTATGCCGAAACAACCTAATTGAAAGTGGAATAAATTGTTTTTAAAATGTTCTTTTCTATCACAATTTTATAGTGGACTCATTATCTCATTATGCAGAGACCTTCGTGCATTTTCGTGACGCCGTGACATGACACTAAACTAGTTCCTTACACATTTTTAAATAATCAGATTCTATATTTAATTTTTGTATAGTGCTCCCATCAGGGTAAAAAACGCTTTTTTTTTGTGCGTTTTGTCTGTTGGTTGGTCTGTCCGTCACGTTTATATGAAGAAAAAAACAACAATAAAAGTTAATGAAAATCTTAGTTAACCTTTATTGTTTCTTCCAAAACATCCCAATACTTGTAAAACTCTATAATAGATTGTTACGGATTTTTTGTGAGAAAAAATACCAACGAATGTTTGTTTGCTTTTCTAACTTATATTACATTTAAATTCCGTGCGTAAACGTTGCATAAAAACATGATCAACAAAATTGTGCAATAACAAACTCAGAGGCGGACCCCATCGGATTCGGATCCATGTCGGATCCGTCTATTCGTAAGGAAAAGTAATAATGTTTCAAAGATTTATTTGCCTTTGTAAAAATGTTATTTTTATTTTTGTTTTAAATGTTTCTGAAGTTCCTTCTATGTTAAAAATAATTAACTTCTCGTTTGACGAAGGAGGATGGCAGCGAGCAGGATATGAACCCTGCCTGGTGTTGCACCTGCGCTGTCGTTAAGATTTATCTATGGTTCCTGGTTCAAATCCTGCCCGTTCCCACCCATCATTGTCCTGTGGGAGGTTTATACAAGAAAGTAAAATATCTTCAACCCTGAAGGAACATCCGAAAAATTTAAAACAAACTACTTGGGACCGTCGAGATAATCAGTTCAGCATACTAGCCACAAGACCAGGCATTGCTCTTAATTTAATAATAAACTGGTTACCAACTAATAGCCTATTTTTAAACATAGTTATATTACACATTACAGCATAGCATCTGCCTGATAAGTACAATATGTCAGACGAGCGATTTTACATACTCTTTCAGCATTGATTTGTTACACTGGCGGATCCAGCGGGGGCGGTAGTAGCAATCGTCCCCCCCCCCCCTCGGCCTTCGGGTGGGACGGATTTTAATAAAGAAATAACACATTTTGTATACGATATTATGTTAATAATTTATACTAATTATTTATATTTCAACCTATTTTTAGATTATTTCGCCCCCCCTCTAGTATGTTAGCCGATTTGGTGGATGGGTATGTGGCGATGGTATCAATCTCCCCCCCCCCACATAAACTTTCGAGTGAGGGGGGGCGGTCCAATTTATTTGTAGAAATCATAGCTTGTTAAAGGAATCAATTAAATATCTATATAATTAAAATTTGTTATTGATATTTTAACCAATCAGAACATTATGTCAGTCCTATGTTAGCGGATTGGTTGGGGTGGGGGGGGGATACATCTATTGCCCTTCCAACCTAAACCCTTTCAGTAGGGGGGGCGGTCCTACTTTTAAATAGAAATCATAGTTTCTGATCAAAATAAGTTGAATTACAATAACATTTTAAATGTCGCTACACTTCTGATATCTTAGCCGATTCGGTTAGGTTGGGGGGGGGGGGATTTCTTCTTCTACCCTCCCTACTCTAACCCAATTTTTATGGAGAAATCATAGTTTTTGAACAAAATTTTATCAATAGTAAATAATTTTCTTTTTTGTATTTTAGTTAAGAAATTACAAAATTTAAAATAATTGTCACTAGTATAATTTATATAGGCTATAAATTAACTTCTTTTATCGAGTCGCCCCAATCCCTATTCTTGAAATGCAATCATTAGCAAAAGTTATAAAAAAGCGAGGATTCACTTTTTCACTCTACCGCCCTTTTCCTTTTTCCAGATGAAAAGATGAGGTTTTAAAACAGAAAAGTCAAACGTGGGGACAGAGTTTATGTAACTGCATGCGGGACAATTATCTTCGTTATTTTAAGTAAGACTTTGTTTTGGAAAATTTAGAATTCATACGAAATCCTATACTCTTAAGCGAGCAATTCTTGTATATATATATCCTCTATTTCAAAAACGGCTCTAACGATTTTCTTTAAAATTTCAACGTATCTAAATGTTAGTGAGAAAAAAATTTTCAGCTCATTGGCCACATCGGGAAAACTCGAGTTCGACCGTTATTTCGATACATAAAATGTCTCGTTGTAAAATTAATATTGGCTTCAATATATTTATGAATGAAAGTTATGAATGAAAGTTTTCCATGGCGTAAACGGGAAAAACGCTGCTTACGTCACTAGGCTTACCGTAGAACTCTAAAATATTTCTTTGCAAACATTTAGAGATATGAATGAAGGGATGTTTAAAACTAAAAGCAGACCATTAATTTTGGTTAGAATAATTTATGAATGAAAGTTTTCCATGACGTAAACGGAAAAAACGCTGCTTACGTCACTAGGCTTACCATAGAACACTAAAATATTTCTTTGCAAACAAGAACGCATTTAGAGATATGAATGAAGGGATTTGTAAAACTCAAAGCAGACCACGGGCTGCAGCACCACTGGGATGGAAGGATGGCAAGCCGGTATGAACTTCTTATTGTCCGACAGTCAGGCTGGGCAGGGCTTTTATTTAACCGAGCAAGGCTCGGCCACCTGATATTTGTTCACTATAAGAGTAAAAATTGAGATGAGTTCTGAACCTAGATAGGATGAATAATGAGGTGTAGATGTCAGGGGAATACATTTCTGCAGTGAAGAATGCAAAAAAACGCATTTGTCGTAGGGGCTTCGCCCCGATTCCCACTGAAGGAGCTTATGGTGCTCCCCCATACCCCCTAGCTGTCAAGAGAAAGCCCTCAACATTAGCGTTTTTTTTTTGTTTTTCTTTCGAAATTTTTTTTTTCGGCGACCTCAAAGCCTTAATCTAAATATGTTGGGAATATTATTTTTTCAAATGAGATTTCTGTTGTATTTGCAATGTAGTTTCTGTTAGAATATTTTTTCAAGTTAAAAATTATTCAAATGATCTTTTTTTGGAATACGATGAATAATGAGCTGTAGATGCCAGGAGAATGCGTTTCTGCTGTAAAGAATGCAAGAAAATGCATTTGGCGTCAGGGCTTCGCCCCGATCCCCACTGGGGGTACTTACAGACCACCTAGCTGTCAAGAGAAAGACCTCAACATGGGTTAAGAAACACTGCTTTTTTAACATAATACCGCGTAGGATTTTTTTTACCGCGTAGGATTTGCGTTTTCCGTATTGAACGACATCCCAAAATGACAATTTTGTTTATATATTTCTGTGTTTTCAAAACATTTAAATAATTTCCGGAGATTTTGAGGACTATTTCGTTTATTTTGCAATTACAGAAGAATTCCAGGAGCTCTTGATAAATCAGGAGGCCGCAGGAAATCTGTTATGAGACATAAAATGGTTTAATTTAATAATTTACACCTAGAATTAGCACGGGTCCTCTGAAAGTGCAGGGACCACTGCGGTCGCATAGGTACCTTCGGACAAAAGAGGCCTGACGAGTGGCGAATGCTACGCTGTGGGTCGACTAGATACAAATAGATAAATTAATACCTTTTAATAGTGTGATTTTTAAACGTCTTGTCAAGAAAATTAAATTCAAACATATCAAGCGATTTCCAACACTCATCTAAATAAATATGTCTAAAACAATAACAAAATAAAACAAATTTTAATTGATAATACATTTTTCGACGTTTTTGAAAAAATATAAAACAAAATAAATAAATTTAATTATGTTAAATTAGCAATTTCAAACACTCATTTTATGCTTATCAATTTTTCTTTAGTTAAAAAAAAACAAAAAATTATAACCTTTTATTGGTAATGAAATTTTACCACATACTGGCAAAAAATAAAAATAAAATGTAAATTTCTGAAATAAGCGATTTCAAGTCCATAAATGCTTATATGTTTTTCATTATAAATTATAATAAAATAACCTTAAATAAATAATGAGATTCATAGACTGCTTGGCATGAAAATTAAATTTTTAAAAAGTCAAATAAGCGATTTCCAACAATCAATTTAATCAATATGTTTTAATTAAATAAAATTCTAGAAATACCTGATATCGATAGTTATTTTATTTTTCTCGACTTTTTTATATCAGGATGTTCCTAAAATAAAAGGCACAAACAGGAGGACGCTTTGCAGCCCTCAATATCTTGGACCCCAATGACCAGGATATCAACACACAAGTTAATATGCCAAACACAGCAGTTACATAAACAGCCCGGGAAATACTAGGGAAGCTCCGCCCGCCCAAAAAACCCTGGGTAACAGAGGATATACTCCAACTCTGTGATAAGAGAGTCAAATAAGTCTTCTACTTTACAACCATTTCACTAGAAATAGTTTTTTCACCTTTCAGCTAAGGTAAAATTATACAGTTTTAATTTCGTTTGCTGGTCTTACAAGTGTTAAATACTAATGTAAACATTACATATCTGAATTTCATGTAGCTTTGTGTAAATTTTACAGTTACTAGTTTATGGTTGGGATATTTTCTTTATTGTATTAAAAAGTTGCTTTTCTCAATCAAAGTTAGCACTAGTTGTTACACTTGCTATCTTGATCAAATACTGGCCTGGGCTTATGTCTTTTACTGAATTAATGGAAATATTGCTATTAAATATAATCTTCTTGACTTACTTACTTGACTTAATCCTGTGTACTCCCAGGGGAGCATAGGGCCGCAACCACACCTCTCCACCGAACTCGGTTCTGAGCAGCTTTCTTCATCTGCTCCCATGTCATTCCAGTACCCTCAGCTTCACTGACGACTGACCTCTTCCAGGTTTGCTTGGGTCTGCCTACTTTCCTCTTTCCTTGTGGATTCCAGTCAAGAGCCTGCTTTGCAACATTGGTAGCTGATGTGTCCTATCCAGCTTTACTTTCGTTTGGTAATGTCTTGTGCTATGGGCTTTTGTCTCGTTTTTTTCCACAAATCGGTAGTGGTAATTTTTTCTGGCCACCTAATTCCTAATATCCGGCGTAGGCATCTGTTAACAAAAGTTTGGAGCTTTTCCGTATTTCTTTTAGTGACTCTCCAAGTTTCTGAACCGTACCGTACCGTATAATCTTCGTTCATATTAATTTTTTTAGAACGACGTTTAGAGACAATGTTTATTTAGCCTCTTAATAATAAGTGATAAGAATCAAAAGTTTGAATAAATTCTAAAGATATTTACATTATTTACTTTTAATATATTTGCATTTTATATGTGTAATGTGTGGGCAACCTTGATTTTTTTTTAGGTCTCCGTGGGTCGCATATAACACTTCGGCGGGCCGCATGTGGCCCTCGGTACGTAATTTGGCCACCCCTGATTTAGGGTGATTTTCTTTAATTAAATAAATGATTTTCTATTTTTTAGAAAAAAAATTTGAAAGCGATGAAACAAAATAAAAAATGTATGGGTTGTCTAATAGTTCAATTAATTTTTAGACCATAGATATTAATAAATATAGACTTGAAAAAGGAAGTAACTTTATGTAACTTGAAAACAAGTTCTGATAGGAAGAGAACAAACTGTAATAATAGATGGTTCTAAATCAACACCAATAACAGTAAACTCAGGTGTACCCCAAGGAACAGTCTTAGGTCCACTACTATTTCTAATTTACATAAACGATTTACCAAATTGCATTAGTTCAGGAACAAAAGTTAGATTATTTGCAGATGATTGCATAATATATAGGACAATAAAAACAACACAAGATACAGAAATTTTACAAAGAGAATTAGATGAATTACAGAAATGGGAATCAAATTGGAGCATGTCTTTCCACCCAGAAAAATGTCAGTTATTAAGAGTAACAAAAAAACTAAAACAAATTAATTCCACTTATCTTATTCATGGTAAACCAGTAACACAGACTAAAAACGCAAAATACCTAGGTGTTATAATAAATGAAAAACTGTCATGGAATCCCCATATTGATGAAACTATAAAAAAAATCAAACAAAGCATTAGGGTTTATTAAAAGAAATTTCTATAAATCAAAAAAGGACATAAAACTAAAATGCTATTTAACCTTGGTTAGGCCAATAATAGAATATGCATCCTCTGTTTGGGACCCCTCAACTCAAGAAAACATTAAGAAACTAGAACAGACACAAAATAGAGCAGTGAGATTCATAACAAACGAATATTCACATTTCACTAGAGTAACACCTTTAGTAAAATCACTAAATTTAGAAAGCCTTCAGGATAGAAGACTTAAGAGTAAAGTAGCAATTATACACAAAACACTGAACCATAATCTCCAAATACAAAAACAAAACTTAATAAAATACTCAGAAAGACACAAAGATAAAGGCACATTCCTTGTCCCATATGCTAGGACAAATCTGTACAAATGCTCTTTCTTCCCTAGTGCCATTAGAGCATGGAATGGTTTGCCTGAGCTAGCCAGGAAAACCAGTGACTTGGCAGAATTTAAGTCACTGGTAAATATGCATGACTGAATGCATGACGCGTAGGACGTAATCATCTTCTTTTTTTGAAGTAACGTCTGTATTATATAAGATAAGATAAGACATGTATATCTATTGTATTCGGATTTCCGAATTATGAAAAATTGAAAAATTGCATGATCTTCAGTCTTAGATATTAAACCTAAGTCATAGACATAAATAAAGTACACATAAACGCAATTCACAAATTTTCATTTCATAAAACTCTTTTATTGGCCAGTCTTGATTTATTTATATCTATGTTTTAGACATATAATTATAATTTATCTAATGTATCAACAATATTATAGTCTATGTATGCACCATCACGAAATGGCATTAATTTGTATTCAAGTTGTCTTCAACGTTTTAGACGTACCTGATTAAAAAAACTAAAGTTGCTCTGTTGCAATCTAATCTCTAATCTCTCTTACTATTTAGTGATTATTCCTTTCTCTTACTATCTCTTCGCGCCCAAAATAAACGTTTTT